>JAANYP010002352.1:0-32586 GCA_020465985.1 Centrapalus pauciflorus | reverse complement strand
TTTTTTTAGTTACTCGCCAATTTGTCTTTTTTGCAAATTATTAACATAGGACACATGAGCCGTCCGAGCTTGCCCAGTTCGGGGCAGAAGCTGTCTGCTTCCGCTGAATTTTTAAGTCGGTTCTTTTCGTTTGACATTGGAGAACCGCCAGCTATTTCATACTACGCGAAAAAGGACGGCGCTTCGTACAGGGCGACCCCTTAAAAGGCGTTCACCTCTCTCGCCCCGCTCGACCTTTCCGCTCTCGCATGGCCTCTGCTTGTAACCTATTGGCAATAATCCCATGCGGGACGTCCATAGTCGAAGAAAGCATCATAGCGGAAAGGATCGGCAAAGATCCGAGGAAATTTGAAGCGCCTGTCGGAGTCCAAGTAGTTGGAAAAAGAGTAGAGGATCCATCACGTTATCGACCCTCTAAACTGAGTCGACATTGGATGTGGATTACATTATCAAGCCAAGCAGGTTGTTTAGGAACGGGTACGATCTCAACAGCCAATGCACAAAACATTCTGAAGAATTGATTTCGTCGATTGCCCCTAGTGGTGTCTGCTGGATGACACGGAAAACTTGGGGAAGCGGTTAGGAAAGGACTTAGTAAGAAAAAAGTCTTCTTTAGAGTCTAGACCCGCTTCACCTGGTGAAACCTATCTTAAAGAAGGACCGCCAGATCTTGTATAACTGTAAGATTTCCGTGACGCACATATGGATGCTGACACGAGTGTAGTATGAAAATTTGCGTAAGGTAGTTGTGTTGAACAAGTCTGTTTGCTGTGGTCGTGTTTTTGAATCAATAATAAACCATTATTCTTAAAACACCTGTTTGAACTTATTAGAAGCTATCGTCAGGCGGAGTCTGTTGTGTACCATTCCCGTGTGACGATAGCGTCTATAAGTTGTTTTACATTGTGATTTTGCCTATGTTTGTATACTATTTATATATGATTGATGTTTATCCGTGTTTGTATGACTTGATGTCACGTATTACAAAGAAGTTCAAACACAAAACTGCAACAGATAAAATCATCATAAGTACTATTATAGTTTCATCACTAAGTGTTAAGTGTATTGACTAGATTCGAATAGGTTCAAGGAAGGCATTCGAATCTGTGATAAGATTGAATGTATCCTTAGAGTCAATTGGGTTAGATTCGAATCTGTTCAAATGACGACATTACGAATGGGGCCTTAGGCCAGATTCTGAGGTTGCCCACAACAGACTCGAATTCAGGGTCTAATTCATGAGGATTAGACTCGATACTGATTGCGACCTTTGGCCAGATATTCGTGAGGATTAGCATATAGGCGATCTCGCGTTTACAGCTAGGTGAGTCCCGTTTCGGAGATGAAAGTGGAATAGAACTAGGACGTTCTGCGTGTCCGTTCGTTCCGTTTTCTAATAGTCCCGTGTTCCGTTGGTGTGAGTTTTCCGTCATAACCGTTCAAACGAGGATTCCGGCACTCGTTACGGATTCCGCGTCTAATAGGATCTTGCCATTAGTGGTCGAACCTTACAAGTTGATCTTGCAGTTGTAAACCATGCCTCAGATTCAATGTCTTTTTATCAGATTTCGAAGTTCCTTTATCAGATTCCGAAAGTCTATCCATATATATGCACGATATCTAGACGCGGATCCGTTAACGATGTGCGAATCCTCGCCGTTGACGGTCAGACGGACAACTCTCAACCAACGGAAAACACGGAGACTATTAGACGCTGAACGAACGACACACGAACGATCCTACGTACTAATTCTCTCCGAAACGGGACTCACCTAGCTGATAAACTCGAGATCGCCTATTGCTTAATTCCTCACGAATTCTGCCAAAGGTCTGCTAATCATTCGAGTCTATCCCTAATTATAGACCCTGATTCGAGTCTGTTGTGGGCCAACCTCGAATCTGGCCTAAGGCCCCATTCGAATCTGTCCATCTGACAGATTCGAATCTAACCCATTCGAATCTAAGGATACATTCGAATCTATCACAGATTCGAATGCCTTCCTTAACCTATTCGAATCTAGTCAATACACTTAAACACTTAAGTGATGAAACTTATAATATTACCTTATGATTGATTTTATCTTTGAGTTTTATGTTTGAACTTCTTGTAATACGTTACATCAAGTTCAAACATACAAACACTGATAAACATCAATCATATATAATATATATATACCAAACATATGCAAAATCACAATGTAAGACAACTTAGACTGCTATCGTCACACGGGATGTACCAACAGAAGACAAAGTGGAAAACAGAACTGCTCAGCCTGCCCAAGCTGTTCTATAACATGAAGACAAAAGGTTATTTGAAAAAGGGTGACGGACCTTTTTCTTATATCAAAATAGGCCTTTACAAGGAAGAAAGACGCAAAGTTGACATTCCTAAATTAGTTAAAGGCAATGCAACAGTAGACAAAGTAAAAAGACAAAAGTTTTGCACATGTGAAGACAAGTCTGCTTTTCAGAAAAGTGCAGAAAAGGTTATGTTGTCTTTTCAACAAGACTTCTCCTTTTCATTCCGTCCAATGAAGATGTTTCTCTTAGATCCTCTGAATGAGTATAAAAGGAAGCTTCTAAGGACAGAAAGACAAGTGAAGAAAGCTAAGTGCTGAAACCAAGAGTGAACGTGCAAGTGTGATTTTCATGCATGCAAGCCTTCTGTGTAAATCAGTATCTGTGTGTCTAAGCTTTTTTACATAAGCTGTTCCCTTAAGTCTTGTAAACACAGTGAGTGCTTCTTAGTGAGTGTATTCATTGTATTCTAGTTTGAGTTTGTCTTAGACTAGTAAACATACTGTTGTATCTGTCATCTCAGCTTGAACTATTCCGCATTCAAGCTTGTTTGTAATTAACAAATTGTTGATAATACATACAAACATTGAGAAAATAATGTGTAGTTTTTAAATAGCTGTATTCACCCCCCCTCTACAGCTTAAAGCTATATACTTTGGGAACCTCTCGGGACCTACATCTAGATTCGTTTCTAGCAGCTTACGGCAACTGCGTTCAAGGCAAAATAAATGATCCAGCTCTGTGGGAAGAGGACTACGATCAGATAGATCCGGACGATTTGGAATAGATGGACCTACAATGGTAACTAGCCATGGTAACGCAAAGGGTCAAGAGATTCATGAAGAGAACGGGTAGGAATCTGAGTGTGAGCAACAACATTGGTTTTGACAAGTCAAAGATGAAATGCTACAATTGTCAAGGATTGGGACATTTTGCTAGAGAATGTCAAAGACCAAAGGTTGAGAATTATCAGAATCAGAATCAAGGAAGACAGCATCCTGGTGGTTCAGGGAATCAAGCTGCGATAGCTGGTCTGTTAACGAATGTATCTTCTAACAGACAACTAGATGGTACATATGATTAGAGTACTCACCCGGAGTCAAATGCCAGAGCTTTTATGGCTGAGGTAACTGAGACCGATGAAAGAGCTGAAGCAGAAAAGGAGGACACCTAGCAGTCCGATTCAATTCCTTTGTTGGTGGAAAAATCTGAGGAGCAAACCACTCTAGAGTTTGCAGCTCAAATGGCTAACGTGGAATCAGATCGCAAAAAGGTAACTCTTAACTTTTCTACGTTTCATGACTTATGTGTTTTATGTGCTGCATTAAATGATAGATTAAATCTAGTGCTAGAAACATATACCACCATGACAGCTCAAATCCAATCATTAAAATCTGACAATGCTAGTCTTTTAGATATTAAGGAAGATTTAAGGACCAAGATGAAAGCTGATGCTCAGGATGTGATAGTTCTAAAAGATAAGTTCAGTGAACAATGTGTCAGGTTAGAACTAATGTATGAGCATGTAGAATCATTGACCAAAGAAATCACCCTTAAGGATGTAGAACTAGCTGAAGCTAGAGTTAAGGTTATAGAGGCCAATAACAAACTTGAAAAGTTTAGGAACTCATCCCTAAATCTAGGCAAAATCTTAGATGCTCAGATCCAGTTTAAGAAACCAGCGGGCGTAGGTTATCAGGAAAGTCCTCTACCATTCAACAATAACTATGTGCCTCAACCTCAGGATAAGACCACAGAAACGGTTGAATCAGAGGTAGCAACTGAAACTGAAACTGAAACTGAGAAGGTAACAATAACTAAGGTGTCAACCACAACCCTAAGATTAAGAAAGTTAAGTTTGTGCAGTCTACTAGTGACACTAAACTAGAAGAAGCAAAAACTGTAAGTGATAATCGATCATCAAGAGGTTGTTAACACTGTAGTTGAACCAAAAGAACATGACACTAGTGAGACACCTAAGTCAATGGGTACATATAAAAAGCCAATTGATAAAATATCTTGCTTCAGATGTCATGAGAAAG
This sequence comes from Centrapalus pauciflorus, assembly GCA_020465985.1. Taxonomy (NCBI): domain Eukaryota; kingdom Viridiplantae; phylum Streptophyta; class Magnoliopsida; order Asterales; family Asteraceae; genus Centrapalus; species Centrapalus pauciflorus. The sequence continues at coordinate 28,246 of JAANYP010002352.1, read as the reverse complement.
GTCACGTTGCGTCTAGTTGTCCCTATAAGAAAGTAGAGACTACACCGATAGTAGGGAAACTAGACCAACCAGCCTTAAAGTCAGTACCTAGTATTGCAAGTACCAGTAGTTCTCAAAATACTGAGAAGAACTTGAATGCAACACCATGTGTAGGTGCTAAACAAAATACGGTGTCGGTCAGACAGAATGAAGTGATTAGGACTAATTTAGCAAATAGAGTCCCTAGTCAATTTAGGTCAGGACCACAACATGTCTATAGGAATACTACACCTAAGAAGAGTTATACTCCAGTTAGGTCACATACCCCTAACAGACAACAGACACCAGGAAGAGCCCAGGGATATACCAGTAAAATGCACTATAATAGAAATGATTCTAGGGCACCACCGCAAATGACAACCCAAAGGCCTAGAGTGAATATTAATCACTCAGCACCACAGTATGTTCTTAATCAAAAACCCAAGTCACCTGAAAGGAGAGATGGGTATTTGAAAGAGTTTAAGTATGTGGATGAGAATGGTATTATGAAGTCAGGCATGGCTTCAGTTCCCCGTGATAACTAACTTGTTTTCTTTCATGTGCAGGAGTTAACTACAGGTCTTAACAACAAATGGTTCATCGACAGTGGTTGCTCTCGTCACATGATTGGGGAAAGAAGTCTACTGATGGACTTCAAGGGTGTGAACAAGGGATTTGTGTCATTTGCTGGAAATAAAGGAGGAAATATCACTGGAATAGGAGTAGTCACTAATGGGACAATCACTCTTGATCAAGTCTACCATATAGATAAACTTGATCACAATCTCATTAGTGTCTCTCAGATATGTGATAAGAAAAATTTAGTCATCTTTACTGATAAAGAAGCGTTAGTGCTAAAGCCAGTATTCAAGATACCTGAAGAGTGGATTATGATGAGAGCCTCAAGGGTGAATGATCTGTACATGATGGACATGAATGTAGCAGATTCATCGATGGGAACTATCTGTCTATTATCAAAGGTTTCAGAATCCGAATCTCTACTGTGGCACAGACGCATGGCACATTGCACTTAAGGAAGATGAACTTCATCACAAAAAATGGACTTGTGCAAGGTGTTCCATTGAAGAGTTTTCAGTTTGAAGACAAGTGTGTACCGTGCAAGAAAGGAAAACAACATAAGAAGTCTCACAAGTCAAAGACTCAAAACTCAATCGCTTCCACCTTCGATTTGCTGCGTTTGGATCTCTTCGGTCCAATCAACAAAAGGAGTATAGGTGGTAGTTGGTTCTGTTTAGTTATTACTGACGATTACTCATTTTTCTCTTGGGTTTTCTCTTTAGGTACAAAGGACGAGACAGCGGGCACGCTGATTGGGTTCTTAGAACAAGTCGAGAACTCATTTGGGGAAAGGGTAAAACGTATTAGGAGTGATAACGGAACAGAGTTTAAGAATGCAGTAATTGGTGTATATTGCCTAACTAAAGGCATAGTGCATCAATTTAGTGCACCTTATGAGCCACAACAAAATGGAGTGGCAGTACGTAAGAACAGGACTTTGATTGAGGCAGCAAGGACTATGCTCTCGGATTCAAAGCTTCCTACCATGTTTGGGGGGGGGGGGAGGCAGTGAATACCGCTTGTCATATATTGAACAGAGTCCTTACTGTCAAATCACTGAATGAAACATGTTATGAAGTTCTGAATAAAAGACCACTGAATTTAACTGGCTTTGAACCGTTTGGGGTGCCATGTACTTTATTGAAAACAAAAATCAACCTAAGTTTGGTGAAAAGGCTGACGAAGGATACTTCCTAGGTTATGTTCCTAACTCACCAAACAAGAGGGTTTTTAATAAAACAAATGGTACAGTCGAAATTGTGTTTAACATTGATGTAACAAGTTATTCACATGAACCCCAAAATGGTCCCGAATGGTTATTTGATTATGACTCTGTGTTTGAATCATTTAACATTCCTTTTAGTGGAAATGCAGGTACTGTGGAAAATGACTTCTCAACCTTAAGTCTCAACGACGAGGGTAGAGGTTTTCCAAATACAAGCATTCCAACAACATCTGAGAATACAACGACAGAAGATGGGTCACCAGTAAATAACGAACCTGAGTTACCTACGGATGAGAATGAGACAAGTAATTCTACCTCCAAAGATAGTGATCATGAGGAGGAAGTTGTTTCATCTGAAGTTATGCCTGCAGTAGGTGAAATAGGATCAAATTTAGGAGATAATCTTCAAGTTGATGAAATTGAGACATCGAGAATAAATAAGGATCATCCAATTGAGGACATCATAGGGAATCCACATGCCGGTGTGAGAACTAGGAGTAGTGTGAATAGTAACACAGTGCTGTTATCGATGATCAACGACTCCGAGGCGTTTCACACGTGTTTATACTCGTGTTTCATTTCACAAGTAGAGCTAAAGAAAGTGTAAATGGCTCTGAAAGACAATTCATGGGTTGAAGCTATGCGAGAGGAACTTTCACAGTTCAGAAAGCTTGAAGTATGGGAGTTAGTGCATTTGCCTCGTGGAGAAGTTGCTATAGGGACCAAATGGGTCTTTTAGTGCAAAAGGGACGATCGGGGCATTGTTGCTCGTAACAAGGCAAGACTTGTAGTCAAAGGGTTCAACCAGGAAGAAGGGATAGACTATAACGAAGTGTTTGCACCAGTGTCGAGGCTTGAGGCTATTTGATTTTTTCTAGCGTTCGCGTCCTTCAAAGGGTTTAAGGTATATCAACTCGACGTCAAGAGTGCCTTCTTGTACGGAAAGGTGAAGGAGTTGGTGTATGTCGAGCAACCGCCAGGGTTTACTGATCCCAAGTATCTTGACAGACTATATCGACTCGATAAGGCTTTGTATGGATTACATCAGGCACCTAGGGCTTGGTATGAGACACTGTCAACTCACCTCTTAGACAATGGGTTTTAGAGAGGGAGAATTGATAGTACACTATTCGTTAAGAGGAAAGGTGAAGACTTTATACTGGTACAAGTTTACATGGATGACATCATCTTCGGGTCGTCTAATGAACAAATGTGCAAGGATTTTGAGAAAGTCATGAAGTCTAAGTTTGAGATGAGTGCGATGGGAGAGCTGAACTTCTTTTTCGGTTTTCAAGTTGAACAACGAAAGGATGGAATGTTTATTCATAAGATGAAGTATGTCTATGATATTTTAGAACGATCCGGGATGGAAGGAACAAAGCTTACGGCGCATTTCAGTACTCCGAACAAGTCAATCACAATCTCGGACCGGGTATAGATAGTGATACTGATGTGGATCCGACTTTATATCGGGCCATGGTCGGGTCACTCATGTATTTAACAACTTCTAGACCTGATATAATGTTTGCTGTTTGTATTTGTGCCAGGTTCCAAGCTAATCCAAATGAGATGCACATGAAAGCTGTGAAGCGAATTATAAGATACCTGAAGTCGAAACCGAAGCTGGGACTTTGGTATCATGCTGATGGAAATCTGGAATTGGAGGCTTACACGGATTCAAAATATGGAGGGTGTAGCTTGAACAGAAAGTAAACGACTAGAGGTTGTCAGTTCCTTGGAGGGAGACTAGTATCCTGGCAATGGAGAAATAAACTTCGGTAGCCGTATCAACGTGCGAGGCCGAGTATGTAGCTGCGGGTAGTTGCTGTTCACAGGTTCTGTGGATTCAACAACAATTGCGGGATTACGGTTTGACTTATACTCATACTCCCATTAGGATAGACAGTCAGTCCACAATTGCCATAACTAATAATCCGGTTAAGCACAGTAAGACTAAGCACATAGACATAAGACATCATTTTATTCGTGACTGTGCTGAGAAAAACCTGATTAAACTGGTAAAAGTTCCAACAGAAGACAACAATGCGGATCTTTTCACAAAATCATTCGATAGATCACGCTTTGAATTATTAGTCCAACTTAATGGCATGCATAAACCGGAGTAACTTGACCTCATTAGATTTTTCTTTCTTTTTAAAGTTTTAAGTTATTAGTTTATTTTATTAGTTTACTTTACTTAAAAAATGAAAAACAAAAGAAAAAAGAGAGAAAACTATAAAAACCTAAAAAAAAAATGAATATTGGAAAATGAGAGAAGTCTTAGATTTATAGGTTCAAAGTGACGAGATTTAGCACAGTCTAACAAACTCTAAGTGTTAAACTTTCACACATAATGCACTAAAACTGTAAGTGATATACATGTTCTTGTCTGATATGTTGGTAGGCATAATACATGAAGGATTTCCGTAAAGCTAATAAAATAATCAAGAAAATGTCATATGTGTAAATAAGTTAGATGTATGACCGAAAGGTCTTAATTATTATGTTAGAGATATACAGACAATGACTATGAATGAGGTATGCAAATTTATCTGGGGGATGTATAGCTTCATCAAAATACATCTTAAACAAAGAAAGAAAAAGTTTTGTGAAGAAAAGGAAGTCAAAACAAGTCGCTTTGATGTACGTGAGTACAGACCTGTCACCGCTGTTTTGACTTAAACTAGAAAGATAAGTCGCTTTGTTGTACGTGAGTACAGACCTGTCACCGCTGTCTTACTAACATGAAAATAACTCTAAGACAAACTAAGACACTTTGTTGTATGTAAATACAGACCTGTGTCAGACGTTTGCCTTTTAAAGATAATTTGCAAATACCAAAAAGTCATAGTCATTGTGTGTCTGCCTTGATCATAAAAGTATGTCTAAGTATGGGACACGTAAGGTAGTTTCTTGATAAATAAAAAGGCCAAAGGAAATTCCTAAGTGTTGAATGTTTAAATGGAAAACCATACCGACAATCGACTTATGTCACGACAAACAATCAAAGAAATAAAAATTCCTAAGTGTGAAAGTGCAATGCTGAAAGTGCGTTTGACACCGCTATCTGATTGAACCTTCTTTGACTATCTCGCAAAAACATTCCGATAGTGTGTTTATATCTTTAAATTATTGCAATTTAATTTCTTATTAGTTAACTTAATTTTACCTTATTTTATCTTATCTTATTTTATTTTATTTTATCTTATTTTATTTTAATTCAGTTTTAAATAAATAGGATCGAGGTCAAAGTCACTAGGATGCATTTTTAGTTGGAGAAACAAAATTGCGTGATAATCTGTTGCTTAGTGTGAATGTCTCGCAAAGTTGAAAAACTTTGGTCAAATGAAAAAGTTGGATTTTGTTCAAAAATTTTCAAAATTTTCAATTAAGTTCGAATTAGGATTAAGTTCGAAGTCACAAACGAACTTAATATATGTTCGAACTTAAGGTAAGTTCGAAAATCAATGGATATAAATAGGTCAACAGTGGTTATTTAATGCACCTACACTCGAATTTACTCTTCTCAAACTTATAAGGGCGATCTCGAACTTACCTGCGTTCATTCGAACTTGTCGGATTTTCGACTTTGTGAACTATTCCTCGAATCTTTCCACATCTCCTCGATCATACACACAGACTTAGTCATTTTTCAACAACAATCACTAAGTGAGTGTTATTTGGGACTATTAATGGTATTGAATTCAAAAATTTTAAGTTTAAAATAACTAAAAACTAGGTGGTCTAAATCACAAAGTTTTAGGTTATGAAACTTAAAATTAATCCTCAATAAACTTGATTAGAACCTATTAGGACTAGATTGATTAGTCATTTAAGTCTAAAAAGGTTTAAATCATGAGATTGAAGTTTAAAATGTCGACTTCGAACTTGTTCTACAGGATTCGAACTTGTTCTACAAGTCTCGAACTTGTCAGGTCTTCGAACTTGATTAAAATATCTATAAGTTCGAAGACAGACATGTTCGAAAAGGTTTCTTAAATTTATATAAGTTCGAAGGTCAATAGACTGTTCGAACTTAAGTAGGTTCGAAGGAACTGTTTTTCTCGAATTTAAGTAAATTCGAAGGTGATTAAGTTAGTTCGAACTTAATTAAGTTCGAATCACTTAAAATTTTTCCAAAATTGATTTCTAACATTTTAATCGTTTTCTATGTGTGCAGAAATGACTGATCGTGCTTTTTATTAACAAGCATAATATGATTATGACGCTAAATCTTCAAGGAGCTGAGGCGCAGCCTTATCGTCAAATGTTGGAATTTCTAGCTCAGTCTAGGGTTGCATACGCATTGACTCACAATCCTACAATCATTCTGCCATATATCCGCCAGTTCTGGCAATCATTGCATGTCGAAAGCTCAGTAGTGCCTTCGCTCTTAAGGGCTACAGTCAGCGGGCAACCGATTTCATTTTTAGCTAATCATCTGAGGACAATTCTGCAAGTGGGCACTGTTGATAAGGAAGATGGCCCTATTGATTTTCCGGCACCCATAAGGCAAGCGACCTTTCTAAGGATGGGATATTCTCAGGACATCACTAAAGTGTCCTATGTAAAAAGTGGCGTTATAGGCCAATGGCGATACCTGATGCACATTATGATGGTATGTTTTGCACCGAAGAAGGCCGGATTCGACACGATGATCTCCAAGCTTCAGTTGGGGATGACATCGTTCGTATACAACAAGCCTTTTAGCTTTTCAGGCTTTTTCTTTGCGGAATTCGTTAATCAAATCACCGCTCCTACACGCGAACGATTTTTGATGTACCCACGGTTTGTATTGATGATCATAAGGCACTTTTGCCAGATCTACCAACGCAGTCGGAACAAGTTGCAGTAGCAGCTATAGATAAACGAATTTTTACAGAATGCCAATCCCACAATTCAAGGAGGGCATAGCAAGAGAGGCCCCAAGTGACCCCTTTATTCGGAGCTGTCATTGATCCAAATTTTGTGGCCCCAGATGTTGACGACTGGGAAGTTGATGAACAACCACAACAGCAAGCACCGGCTCAGCAAGCTCCGGTTGCTCAGGCAGTCCCTCCTACACATACAACGACAGCTGCTGCTGGGGCTTCTACATCGAGACCCCAGGCTGACTCGAGACTACAGACGTTGGAAGAGATTATTACGCAGGACGCAGCACCTCAGGAAAACATATCTGCGGAGCTGATTAATGATCTCCTGGAACTGTCTTCAGAAATGGATGACATTTTCAAAGATATTGATGACTATCATCCTCCAACAACAGCACCTGAAGCAACAGAAGGTAATGTGGAGTTTGCATCAGAATCAGACTCAGATTCAGAATCTGAAGAAGGCTTAAGGGAAGCTGTCAATCCCTCAAAAACTTTTGAGACTTATGGCACTCGGCTGGTTGTCTGCCGACAGAAGATCAGTTGTCCGGCTTTCAGTCTTCGAGATGAAGATGAAGAAGACAAAGACTTTGTTTTGGAAGAGGAAGCATTGGTGACTAGGCAACAAAGAGCCAAACGCCAACGTCTAGCTCGAGAAGGTGCATCCACCTCAACCGCCGCTCCATCCATCACAACAACCACTCCATCCACATCAACAACCGCTCCATCATCATCGACTGCAGTTGCGTCCTCATCCACCGCTAAGGGTGGCAATCTTGACCCAACGGAGCAAACGGATCGAACAGTTAAATGGACCCATCGTAAAAAACTAAGATAGAACATAACTTTTTTAAAAAATGAAAATTTATAAAACGGTGTATTAAAAAAATTTTACTTTGAAAAAATTTTCAAAATTATGTAAAATTTATGACTTTTAGCCGTCAACCCGTTTGACCCGTTTGCTTAAATGGGCTCAAATTCCCACCCTTATCCACCTCCATAGATTCCCAATCATTCAATCAACTAAAAACAAAAGTTGTTTTCCAAACAGTCCAACTTTTTCAGCTATCGAAAGCCGTAAGTGAGCTACAGCAGCACAATACACAGCTTGACCTAGACAATGCAGAATTACGTAACACTGTAGCAGATCAACAAGAACAGATAACTACACTACGTGGCCTCCTGGAGCAGATTTTGAAAGATCGTGCTGCTCAGGGGGAGAGTAGTTGTAGAGATGATCAGTTGAGGGGAAGTAGGAGAGATGATGAAGGAAGTGACCCCGGCGCTCAACAGAAAGAAAGTGAGCTAGCAGATCTTACAAAACAGACTGCTCAATAAGCTACATTATAGGGAGAGTTAGGTTCGTCTTCTAGAGCTGAGAAAGATAAAGGCAAGGCTCCCAAATCTACAGAATCCGTCCAAAACGATATAATTGGAGCCTTGGCCGATTTAGAAGAAGAGGTAATGTTTGATTTCGAAGATTTCATTGATCAGGAGGAACTTGAAGAAGGAGAGTTCATACCTGAGGATGTTCCAGACTGGAAATCAGACGATGAAGTATTAGAAGATGAAGATGATAATATTGATGAAGTATTCATTAAAAAGCAGTCTCTCACGGAGCTATATGAGAACGAGAATCAGAATGTGATAGACATTGATATGCTAAAATCTGCAGATAATGACGAATCAGAATTTGATACAGCTGACAAGGAGCTGTCTAAAGAGGAGAAAAGGAGATTATGGTTTAAGAAGGCAGATAAGAAGACCAACTTGGCAGTAAAGAAGAAGATGAAGCTGCCGAGTCCGGGAAAGTTAACATGTGGAATTCTAAGCTGGTTCCATGACAGAGAACTACAGCTATTTGTTCTGAAAAAGAAGAGATGGGCTACAGTACTTGAGAAGAATGCTGAAAGACTTCAATTCATTGCCAAAATGTGAAGTGAAAGAATTGGTCTGGAAAGATTTAATCAACCTAGGAGACGACCCCATACGCTGAAGTTGTTGATAAGATTATATGAAGGGAAGGTCGGTCTAGAAGGTTCGAAAAGCTTAAGCCAAGATCTGGTAAAAGAGTGGTGGATAAAACAAGAATAAATCCTATTACTGGGAGACAATGGGCTAAGATGGTTTACAAACTAGTCAGATGCTTAAAGAAGGTTCCATTAAAGATAATGCCACAAGATATCCTGAAAAATATGAAGTGGTGGTACGTCGACAATGAAACAGCTGAAGCCATAATGGAGGATGAAGACGAGAATGTCATTTTGAAGGTATATGATCCCTTGCACCTTGTCAACCTGTCCAAGGATGACCTTCAGAAGCTTTATGATCAGCCAATTTTCTATCATGAAGGCTAGAGATCTCAAGGTAGGAAATATCAAAAGGTTGTCAAAGTTTGTGTGGAGCAGGGACTGCATGCAGGTAGTAGTTTAAATAAGCCCAGTTCTATAGTCTAATGAATATTACTAGAAGCTATCTTCAAGTGGGAGTCTGTTGCTACACCCTGTGTGATGATAGCAGTCTAGATATGTAATAAATAGTCATTTATAATAGATGAGGCTTTATTAATACAAGTTATGTGTGTTAATTCATAATTATGTATGATGTCTACATTTGCATGTTAAGTGCTAGACTGTCATGTTAAGTTCTAAACTGTGATGATAAGTTCTAGCCTGTCAAGTTAAGTTCTAGAATGTGATGTTAACTTCTAAACTATGAAGATAAGTTCTAAGGCTAAGCCTAGAACTTAAGCCAACCCATACGAACTTAGTGAAGCTAAGTTCGTAGGGTATTGGGCATGTTCGTGGGCTTGGGCCTAAACAAACTTAATTGGTTAAGTTTGAACTTATCTGGTATAATTAGAACTCAATCAGTTTAATTTGTAAATCTTTGAGAATTACGAATTTCAGAGCTTTGCAAGTGCACATGCGAGCTAGAAAGTTTTCAGAGAGATTTCTTGGAGTAATACACCGTGTGGGGTCGTTCATTACATCGGCTATCATTGTGTTCGGCTCCGGTTTCCATGCGTGATCGTTCCGTTAAGCGTCTAACGAGGATTCCGCACTCGTTGGACGGTGTCACGTCAAGATCAGATCCGTAGACGTGGTGACCTTACATTCTTTTATCTTCAAACAATTTAGATTTTGTATTAAAATCTTGTTCTTTAAGCAAGAACTCATATCTTTCCTTCTCAATAAAATCTTTAGTTATAGACAACTCTTTTTCAAGAGCAAAAAATTCTTCAGATTTGTTTAAAATACAATTTTGATCAGTCTGATTTGTTTTGGAAAGTAGTTCTTCAAGATCTTTAACTTTCTTATGAAGCTCAGTTCTTTCAGGCAAAAGATATTTGAGTAGAGTTGCAGTCTGAAAATTTTCTTGTTTCAGCTTATCAAGTTCTTTAAGCAATTCTGATATTTACAATTGATGAACACAACTCTCAGAATTTTGTTTTTCTTTTTCAGAAATGAAAACATTTATGTCACATTCAGCAGACTTTAATTTTGTTAAGAGTTCAAAATTTTCTTTAATCAACATTTTAATTTTATTTTCAGCACCAGATAAATCTTCTTTAAGTTTAAGTACAACTACCAGATCAAGCTTGTATCTCTCTTGATAAACATCAGCTGTAGCTTTGAGTTCTCGAATTTGTATATCTTTGGCTGTCAAGTTACCTTGAAACATATTGAATTGCTTGAAATTGAATTTCCAAGATCTTCTATGGAAAAATCAGTGAATTTTGATGAACTTTGAAAACTATATCTGTAAATGATAACTTGTGAAAAATCAGCTTTGAATTGACTTTTTGACTTTGAAATTTCAGCTTTTCTGTAGAAAAATGCCCGTAAGTTTTTTCTGGAGTCGAATTAGGCCTCGAAAATTGCACAAACCGGCTTTGCCAGTTTCCAAAAATCGTAGATCTCGGTTCAAGCTTCGATTTGACGTATGGTAGGCCTATGTTCCAGTCAAAAGTTATGACCAACTTAAGTAACAAAGGTCATATAGTCAAATCTCGAATGATGATTTATGAAACTCGAAGGACTCACTATGAAACTCAAAGTATATGAGACCAAACTCGAATGAATCTTTATAAAACTCGAATGATTGTGTATGAAACTCGGATGACTCTATATGAAACTCGATTAAAGAAGCAACAAACTCGATTGACAAAATATGAAACTCGAATTAATGTTCAATCAAACTCGAAGTACACTTGTTCAAACTCGAATTGAACTTAAACTTTCTCGAATAACTCTGTGATCAACTCGAATGAAACATAAACTTTCTCGATTAACTATTTGATCAACTCGAATGAAACATAAAGTTTCTCGATTAACTCTTTGATCAACTCGAATGAAACATAAAGTTTCTCGATTAACTTTTTGATCAACTGTCAAGATCAACTCTCCTAAGACTAACTGGTTTGAATGAAGCAGAGTTAAACCAATAATCTTGTCCTGAATCAAAGTCCAATTAAGAAGTTTGCGGAATAACACTTAATTGTTTTAAGAAAAACTTTCATAACAATAAGAACAGAACAATTTAAATCAGTAAACATAATTTATATCAAAAGCTTCGTATTGTCAACCACTGATTAAAAGAACCTCTAATCTGTTTTATTAGACGAAGAACACAAACTGTTCTTAGGGTTTTACAACCTTAGAGGCTTGAGAAACTTCAATCAGAATACAAGTTACAATATGAATTGCTTAGGCACCGATTTCATAAGAAATACCTAGTCTATGTCTATTTATAACCTTCTGCTTTGTTTCCTTGACAATCTTCGATTTCTCTTGAGTGGATATCTTTGGAAGATCTTTGAATCTTGAAATCTTTACCACTTCCTGATTTGTAGCACTTTCTGTTATCAACATCCAAAACAGCTTGAACTTTACCTCTAGCAGCTTGAACATTTTGCACTAGCAGCTCGAGTTTCTTGAACTAGCAGCTTGAACTTTGTAATTACACAGAAATACTACTAACAGTCTGAGAAATTCTAACTAACAGCTTGACATACTTAGATTATTTCCCAACAATCTCCCCCTAACTTAAATTCTTAACCAAGACTTTAAGTTTCTTTACAGAATCAAAACTTTAAGGAAATATTTATAAAGTAAAACTGTTATCTTCAAACTAAGGCATCCAAATACATACATATTCACAGTTTTGCAAGCTTCTGCCTTAGAGCCTTTATGAAGTCTCTTTTCAACTCTTCCTTATCACAACTTATCTTCATTGTATTCATCTGATGTAGCCATTCTCTTGAAAGATCAAGAAATCAAAACTATAGAATCTGCTGGATCCATCTGCCAGTTTGAGTCTATATGTCATGGATTTTTCATATAGATCAATCTGTACAATCTTCATTTCCTTGGCAACTTCTATATCTGTTCTTGAAGACTCTGGATCAATGATGCTTTGAAGACCTTTTATGACATTCTGAACCCATACTATTGGAGATCTAGAGTGGCTAGCCTTCCCAATATTGTGCATTTGGGTCAGCTCTGCTCTAGTCATCCTTTGAACGATTTGAAACAAGTTCTTATACTCTTCTTCTGGACCGACATCTCTATTAACCACAATATGATATACCAAATCAATGTTATCCATTGATTTAGCATACCAGTAAGTAATTGGTGGTTTGGAAAAGTCATATTTATCTAAGGCTTTCTCTATCTCCATTGCCTTCTGTAATTGCTGATCAAACATAACCCTTTTCACTTGATCAAACTTTGCTTGAGAAATGTCTTCTGGTTGAGGCACAACAAAAGTTTGAGAGGGTTTCTTTGATTGAGCCACAACATTGGTCTGAGAAGGGTTTTGGACTTGTTCAGGAGCTTTGGCTTGTTTAGGGGCTTTGACTTGTTCAGGGGCACTGGCTTTGGCAGTGGCTATATCATACAAAGCTTGAAGTTTCTCTGTGGACCATGACTCTGCAATAACCCTTGGAATGTTGGTGTTTACAGAATTCACTTGCCAGTTTATTAGGAATTTTCTGTGCTCTGCCTTTGAAGGCCCTGTTGGCCTTTTCCTCTTCTTTTGCCCCTCTTTGACAACAAATCCACGTAAATAGTCACTAAGGGTTTCATCATCACCCATAGAGGCTTGAGCTTGAGCTTGTTGATCAAGGATTTGGTCTTGTTCTTCTGTAATTTTTCTAGCCAGTTCAGCATCAGCAGCAACTTAAGCTTCTTTTAAAACAAACTTGAACTTTGGCTCTTCAATTAAAATGCCTTTGCCTTTGCCTGAAACTGTTGCTTGGACTGTTGAGGATGTTCCTTGATTTCCTTCTCTGATTAAAACACCACCTGGCCTTTTAAGATGAACAACTTGAACTTCTGAACTAACAGTCTGAGAAACTGGTGGGACTGTTAGACCAAAAGTTGGAACTGCCAGAAGTGAACCTGGAACTGCTTGGACTGAATGTGGGATCTCTTGATTCTCCCCCTTTTTGGATGCATTGGTTTGATCAGAGGGACCAAAAACCGTTGCTAATAGGGTTTGAATCTGCTTCTCTAGTTGGACAATCTTGATACCATACAGCTTCAACCCTAGCTGGAATTGGGCAAGCTTTTGTCGTTGGATTGCTGAGAGCCTTTAAAGTGCAAGAATTTGTGATCCCCGTGCAGGAATGGTGGACTTGTAATGTTCCAAAATAGCTACAACAGGTTTCAGTCGGGGATCTGTCAAAACCATTAGTTGCAGACTAGCCTCAAGATCTTCAAATGATAAAGGTATTTGAGAACTATCATTGGCACCAGTACCAGATGTACTAGTAGCATCTGGGCCCCTCTGTTCTTGGTACTGGGGACTTCCAGAAGGTGCTTGCACACCCTCTGTTGCCATGGGTGTGGTCTTAGGGATGTTGGAACTGTCATGTGCCCCTTGTGCAGAAGCATCAGTAGTTCCAGCCACAAAGCCCATATGAACATCCTCAGGAGGGATGTTCACCTCCATATTTAGTTTGGTAGAGTCCTCAGTGGGTTCCCTTTAGATATGCTGTGCAAGAGTATCCTCTTGCACAAGGATATTTAGCACTGGTTGTGGGACTGAGGTGGAAGGAACACCTGCAACCCTTTGTTTCTTTTGGGTGTATATTTTGAGTGGTGGGGCTGGGGAGGTATGTCTGAATAGAAGGATCAGAAGGGATATTTGTATCATGGGGAGTGGGTTGGGATCCTGGGGGTGAAGCAGTAATGTGGGGCTGAGCCTGCTCAGGATCCTCTCCCCTATTTCTTGGAATGATAATCTGCATTGCTTGAGGCAATGAAACATCAACAGTATGAAAATTTGCACTCTGTTTCAAAAATATTTTTACAGATGGTAAAGAGTGCTTATGGGAAACATATATCCTTTTATGTATTTTTAAAGAATTGCAAGATTTTGCAATTATTTTAGATAAAAATCAAGGATACATCAAAAATTTCTCATTCTTTAAGGCGTGATGCCTTAACAGCCCTTGAAAAATCATATTCGAAAAATTGAACTGTTGGCCTGTGGATAAGCAAACTAAAGCAGTTGCAATATTTGAAGAAAATTCAGACCAACCAGTTCTTTTAGGACTCAAACATTGTTGAACGATATGTATAAGATATTTCCATTTGGGGCCAAAATTTGCTTTGAAAAATGTAAATGAATCAGTTGGTCCCCTATACCCTATCAAAAAAAGACCTTCATGTAAAGCAGTTTGAGGAATATCATTGATACCTTCAGCATCTTGTAGTTGCAAGTGCTGTCGAATGGAGTCTTCTGAGATGGTGACGGATTGACCATCAATGGTAGACACAAAAGTTTTGATTCCATCGTTTATGTTCAAACGGACTTTGTTCCAGAACTGCTCTATGTGTGATACATAGATGGTAGGGTTTAGGGTGAGAGCATAGTGGATGGATGAACTGCGGAGGAAGTCCATCATTTCATGAAACGGTTGCAGTTCAACATGCTTTAGTGTGTATGGAAGACAGTTGTAGTCTTTGACAAACTCCATTGATGCTCAAAAACGAGAGGGTTTAGGGTTTGGCTTGAAGATTAGAGAATCACAAAGGGAGGGAATGAGAGGGCTCTGGTAGATATTTAGAAATTGGTAGTTGTAACTGAACGAAACTGGGACTTATAAGGGTTTGGATTTGAAAATATCTAGTCTCGTGTTCACACTCCTTAAAAATGACTGAAATGCCCTGCACACTTAAAAGACCAAGTGAAGTACAACTAACAGTTCAAGAAAATGTACTAGTAGCTTGAGAATATTATCAAGCTGTTAGGTACAAAGCAATATCTACTGAAGCAGTGTCTCCCCCTTAAATAAACACAGAAAACAAAGAATTTAGACAAATTACAAGGGATGGTAATTTAAGGGAGATTAATCCATGTTTACCATACCAATATTTGACACCAGAAAAGTGAATCTTCCTACATCAAAAGGTTTAGTAAAAAGATCTGCTAACTGATCATCAATATGAATTTTGGTAACTTGGATTAACTTCTTTTCATTACAATCCCTTATAAAATGAAATCTAATATCTATGTGCTTAGTTTTGGGAAACTTTACTGGATTTTGTACAATGCTTATTGCACTTGAATTGTCAATATAAATAGGAGTAGATAGAAAGTTCATAATATAGTCTCTTAGTTGGTTCTGAATCCACATAACCTGAGGGCAACAGCTAGCAGCTGCAACATATTCTGCCTCAGCGGATGATGTGGATACTGTGGTTTGCTTCTTGCACTGCCAAGAGACTAGTCTTGCTCCTAGATATTGACATCCTCCAGTTGTTGACTTCCTGTCTATATTGCAGCCTGTAAGGTCTACCACTACGAGATCTATCTAGACGCGGATCCGTCAACGAGTGCAGAATCCTCGTTAACGGTTAGACGGAAAACTCTCAACTACGAAACACGGAGACTATCAGAGGCTGAACGAACGACTGACGAACGATCCTACGAACTGATTCTCTCCGAAAGAACACGCACCAAGCTGATAAACTCAAGATCGCTTTAAGCTTAATTCCTCACGAATTCTGCAAAAAGTCTGATTATATCTCGAGTCTATCCCTAATTATAGACCCTGATTCGAGTCTGACGTGGGCCAAACTCGAATCTGGCCCAAGGCCCATTCGAGTCTGTCCACAAAGACACTCTCGAATCTGGTCTTCATTCGAATCTATGGTTACATTCGAATCTATCACAGATTGTAGGTCCCGAGAGGTTCCCAAAGTATATAGCTTTAAGCTGTAGAGGGGGGGTGAATACAGCTATTTAAAAACTACACACTATTTTCTCAATGTTTGTATGTATTATCAACAAATTGTTAATTACAAACAAGCTTGAATGCGGAAATGTTCAAGCTGAGATGACAGATACAACAGTATGTTCACTAGTCTAAGACAGACTCAAACTAGTTTACAATGAATACACTCACTAAGAAGCACTCACTGTGTTTACAAGACTTAGAGGGACAGCTTATGTAGAACAGCTTGGACACAAAGAAACTGTATTACACAGGCAGGCTTGCATGCATGAAAAACACACTTGCACGTTCACTCTTGGCTTCAGCACTTAGCTTTTTGGCTTACTTATTCTGACCTTAGAAGCTTCCTTTTATACTCACTCAGAGGATCTAAGAGAAACTTCTTCATTGGACGGAATGAAAAAGGAGAAGTCTTGTTTGAAAAGACAACATAACTTTTCTGCACTTTTCTGAAAAGCAGACTTGTCTTCATATGTGCAGAACTTTTGTCTTTTCACTTTGTCTACTGTTGCATTGCCTTTAACTAATTTAGGAATGTCAACTATGCGTCTTTCTTCCTTGTAAAGGCCTATTTTGATATAATAAAAAGGTCTGTCACCCTTTTTTCAAATATCCTTTTGTCTTCATGTTGCAGAACAGCGTGGGCAGGTTGAGCAGTTCTGTTTTCCACTTTGTCTTCGACTTTGTAAACTGATCTTGTAGCCAAAAACAATACATGATGACTTGGAAACGTATTCCATAAAGTGTTTAGCCTGTTCACAAAGAACAGGTTCTGTTCACAAAGAACAGAACACTTGAAAAGTGCCCAAGCTGCTCACCAGTGTAGAGCAGCGTAGACAGTTTATGTCCAGCCTGTTCAGCAGACAGAGCAGCTTGGACAAACTCTCTTAGTTGCAACACATGCAACATATAGAACAGCTTTAGACTGATATTGCAAATCATTTTCAGGGTTCAATAAGGCATATAACAGGCCTTAATTTCAACCTTCAAATGCATCAACAGGTTTGATCAGAAATCTCCCCCTCAGATGTAGAACAGGTTTGACTGAGGCCTTTTTGTGCCTAACAATCTCCCCCTATTTGCAATAACCAGTCTAAGCTGGTCTTATCAAAAATCACTATATATTTTTACAGTACATTTTGTTGAATTGAAATTACAACATCACAGTAAAGTAAAAGATCAGTTTATATATACACTGATTCTTGATTACATACAACAACACATGCTTTTACAAGAGTACAACTAATGTACTAAAGTATTTTACAACTAATGTAAAAGAAAAGATTACAACTTATGTAATGATGTACAACTAATGTACAAGATGTACAACTAATGTACAAAAGTATTTGGACCGTTTGTGTTGGGAGCAGATAATGGCATGCCTGTCCAACTGATGGACAGCTTCCATTCTTCACCTACCCAGACGGTAGATGGACTTCACTCCATTGGAGGGGGACCCTGGAACATCTTTTCCAGCTCATCTCTTGTATCCTCAAGTTCCTCAACTTCACTTCTGATGACCATGAACTTGGGATCATTGAGTTCACCTCTTTCATAGAAGCCTCTGAGCTGATCCCAGACGGCTGCTCTCCATTTGCTAGACTGCCTAAATGAAACTGCAAGTCTGAAGGCGGCAAGTTGTCTCAGATCAACTTTGTACAGCTCTGAGGCTCTTTGGAAGCACTTCTTATGAGATAAGGGATCCACAAAGAATGCCCCTAGCTCAGGTTCTTCAATAATCTTGCCATCTTCAAACTCTATTCCACTTGGCAGGCTGTGATCAACTCCTTTCATTTCAATGGCATAATCGCCTTGTTCAATAAGTGTAAGGAGTAGCTCCATCTCTGTGTCCTTCCTTGTCCTCCTGGCCTTTATTTTTGGATGTGTCACAAAGACACCTTCACTAACTTCCTTAGATATCAGGCCAAGATCCTTTACTCTTTCCATCAACTTCTTGACATATGCCCTGATTTCTTTAGCAGTTTCAGACTTTGATTCACTCAGGGCAACTGCCAGCTCAATCCACTCCCTGTATCCCATCTGTGCTACATCAGTGTGGTCATAAGTTTCCAATTCTGGGCCTGTTGCACCCATCCTTGTTATTTTAAGCTTCCACTGACTGCCTTTCCTTGATACAGGGACAACTTTGACAATTGCTTCCTTGGCTAGCCTTCTTTCAACAACATCATGAAACTTTTTCCTAGCCAAGTTGTCAAAGTGGTATTGAGCTCTTGCATGAGGTACTGTTGATTTGGTCACAGAGACCTGAGTACCTTTCTCTACTTCCTTCTTTTTCTCGCCTACTGATTGTCTAGCAGCTTCCATTATTTTCTTTTGCACCTCCAAGGTAGACATTTTAATTTTCTTTGCTTCTTGGAGAGCAAAAGATTTAGCAGCTTTGGCAGATTCCTCTTCTTTTTTCATAACCTCCAGGGCTTGAAGTTGTTCTTCTCTAAACTCAAAATATTTGTGCATAGGAAGACCCATCTCTTTGGCCCTGGCCTTGTGGAATCTGATTTCAGTTTCTTTCTGCTGCATGGAATCATCAGCTGCCTTTTCTTTTCCTTTAGCTGCTGCTGTAGTGACAGCAGCCTCAGGAATTTCCTCTTCTTCTTCTTCTTCTTCAGTTAGAATTAAGTGCCTTCTTTTACTGCTAGGCCTGTCCTCAGGAATGACTTCCTCCCCCTTAGACAGAGCAGGGTTTGGAGAGACAGCCTGAGTAGGCAGAGCAGCTTGAGAGGCACCTTCAGCTCTACCTGTAAAAACATCTGCTGGCTGATCAGTGTGAGTTGCAGACACTGGTATCTCCTTAGGAGAAGAAGTTTTCTCCCCCTTAGACTTAGTCTTCGTGGCAGATGACTTCTCCCCCTTTGAAGGAGATGAAGCAGCGACTTCAACACCTGCTCTGCCTAAAGACACAAAGTCAGCAGGCTTGCCAGCAGGTTTAGTAGAAGGTTTAGGACCAACAAGGCTAGTCACTAAGAAAGCCAAGTTATCCTTTACCTCTGTAAGCTGGGAAAGACAAGTCTGAAGAGAAGAGGAGTGGGAATCAGCAAGGATTGTAAGCTTAACAATATTTTCCCTGTCAGACGCTGTGAACAGCAGAGTTTGCAGCTGTGCAAGATGAAGTTCTAGAGAATCTTGCACATCAGCAAGATCTGATGACACAGAGTTTGAAAGGGAGCCAATTAGAGTTTGTAAGCTAGCCAGCGTGGCTGGAAGAGTAGAGGTGCAAGAAGTGAGAAGTGATGACAGCTGTTGAGAAATTGCTGTCATTGAGGACACAGAGTCCTGCTGTATGGAAAGAATAGAGGAGAGGGAGGTGGACACATCTTGCAGCTGAGCAGTGAGTGCTAACAGCTGTGGAGAGTGATCAGGCTGTGGAGTGGTAGGGAAAGAGGCTTTCAACGAATCAAAGAACCCCTGAAGCTGTGCAGACACAGAGTCTGATATGATGGAGGGGAGAGAAGACATAGAGGATTCTATAGAACTAACTTTGTTGGTCAGCAATGAAAGCTGATCCTTCAAAGGCAGGTCTTTAGGAGATGGAGGGGTATGGGTAGATTGTTTTGAGTGGGTAGATGGAGAAGATGATGATGAGGCTGGTGTTTGAGGATGAGATGGAGAGGGAAGAGAAACTTTTGAAAGAAGCTCCATAGCCTGGGCAAAAGTTAGATGGCCCAGGGTGGAGGGGTCAAGGGGTCCTCCAGTAGCGGCTGTAGCTGCATCACCAGGAGAAGGGGTTGGTGTTGAGGGCCTTTCAGATGCTGCTTGTGCTGCAACATCCTCATGAAGACCAGTGGTGGTTCCCTCTGCAGTGCCTTGGTTTAAAAGCACCTCATCATTGGGAGATGGGATAAGCGTTTCAACATCAGCAGTGGTGAAACCTGCTGATGGAGTTTGCATGGAGGGAGCAGCCTCACCAGAGGGATGGTGTGATCCCTGAGGTTCATCAGCTTGGGTAGTTGGTCCCTCAGCAGCTGTTTGGTGTAGAACAGCTGTATCATGGGGAGCAGAAGTTTGAGGCTGAGCTGCTGATTGGTCTATACCAGCAGCGTGGGCACCTCGTGCAGACTCAGGGTGTGAGAAGATATGAGTGGGGGACAGTGTGGACACAGTATGGAGTGGAGAGGACTCCTGTCTTTCAATATCCTCAGCCTGTTGGGAGGCTGGTATAGTTGATGTGGGTATCTCCATTTGTTCAACTGGTTCCTGTTGGGAGGAACCAGAGGGTCTAGGCTGACTCTGGGTAGACTCAGATTGGAGTGAAGCAGGCTCCAAATGAGCTGAACTTTCTCCCAAAATAGGAGAGGCAGCAGGGGTTGCTTCTTTTTCAACTGAACCCTGTTGAGAGGGAACAGAGGAGGTGGTTGGTTTAGCTGATTTCTTTTTGGAGATGGATTTTCTGTGATAGAGGATGGATGGAGTGGGTGATTGTGGAGAGGAGAGAGGATCTGTTTGGACAGGGTGTGAGACTGGGTCAGGAACAGTGGGGCTGGCCTGTTCCATGGTCTCTTGTGCCACAGAGGCACCAGCCACTAAGGCTTCAGGCTCAACAAATGAACCAGGGTGAGGAGTCTGCTCCTCCTCAGCCACAGAGGCTAAAGGAGCAGACTTAGTCTGAGCTGATATGGCCTTCTTTTTCACAGGCCCAGCTTCAGCAGTTGCCAGGGTCCGCTTGACAAGTTTGGACCTGGCTTTGGATTTTCTGGCGGGAGCAGCAGCTTCCGGATCCACCCTCACATCAGAGGGTCCTTCCACCAAACCTAACAACCTCCTCATTGGTGTGGATAGAGGAGGCTCATTTTGAAGTACAGGAGTATGAAAAATTCTATTCCCTATGACAGGGAATGCAGCAGACTTAAGTAAGGGCTGAGAGTTATATAGTTGCTCACCACAAACATGGCTGAAAATGAGACTTAGAAACCTGGGATAACGGACATCAGCTGGTCTTGGCTCTTGCTGCACCAGGTTTCTCAGGTTCGAAAAGATCCACTTAGCCATGTCAAGAGTAGTCCCATCCACTAGCTGTAGGACTATTGGAACTTCATCTCTACTGAGTTGGTCAAATGAACCAACTTTGCTGCTAAAGCTCATCATCACCGAAGCAAATAGAAAGCTGTAGGTAGGAGACAAATCCTTCCTGTACAATGTTGCTCCAATTTTGGGTTCTGCTACACCACAGAAGCGTAGCAGATTTCCCATTTGCTCGTTCTCAGGCTGGGGCAGATCATATGACTCAGCAACAGGCAGATGAAGAACCTCCCTCAGAAGATCAACAGTTATCTCAATGGTTTGAGTCCCATTAAGAATAGTTCCTTTGATGACCTTAGTGTTGGGATTGTAGGAACAGGTGTACCAGAATTCATACACCATCTCCTGGTACAGGACACCAGGAGTTGCAGTCATGGCATAGTTCAACGGATGAACTTGCAGAAACTCCACCATTTGATCGTAGCCTTTTCCCACATAGTTTTTGGGAATAGTGAGGTTTGCTACGTAGTTTGTGGGTTTGATGGTCAGCATTGTGGTGACTGATGAGTGTTTGACAACATCATCACCAACGAACACTGGGAGAAAGGGATTAGGGTTCTGAGCCATTTGGAGAGTTTTGAGGTTTGAAGAAGCAAAAGACACTTAGTCGATTTTTAGGGTTCTTGAGAATTTCTGGAAATGAAGAAGAAAATGAAACAGTAGTTTGGTATTTATAGGATTTGAATGTGAGTGTGTATGAGAGAGAAGATTTTGGGCGGTTTGATTTGAAAAATTCGTTAACGGAAAACGGAACGGTTGTCCATGTCAGACCACTTGATTTCTTTTTAATCACTTACACACGTAATCCACATTATCCGCAGTAATTAAGTTAAATAAAATATTAATTAAGTAACTTAATCTTGAAGAAAGGTAATTAAAATTTTTGGTCTAAGCTGTTGGTCAACCCTGTGATGACCAAGGTCATCACAAGCTGTTCAATCTTCAAGCTGTTCATCTTTCAAGCTGTTCCTCCAGCCTGCTCTCTTTTGTAAGAGCATGGTTGTGTTCAACAGGTGAACAGGTTACAAGAAAAACTTGTAAGACAGTGTGAAGAAATGAACAGGTTGAGAATTGAACCATCAGAGCAGGCTGGACGAATAAACTGATTTTGTTCAGCCTGTTGTATGCTCAAGCTGTTCAAGTTTTTCAGACAAATGACTAAGTACAGAACATGTATAACCTGTTCTGTCTAAGCTGTTCTGAGAAACTTGAGCAGTGTGAAACATACAGAGTTTTAGACCATTGAGAAACACTTAGTCACTCTTGTTTAACATGCCCAGCTTGCTGACAAGGTAATTAAACCTTGTTTCATCCAGAGGTTTGGTGAAGATGTCTGCAAGCTGTTCATTTGTGGAAATAAAACTTACCTCCACATTACCTTTCTGAATGTGATCCCTGATGAAGTGATGTCTGACTTCAATATGCTTTGTTCTTGAATGAAATACTGGATTGTTGGAGATGGCTATGGCACTTGTATTATCACACAGAATAGGAGTTTTCCTATACACAAGGCCATAATCTTCAAGCTGATGCTGCATCCACAGAATCTGCCCACAGCAGCTTCCAGCAGCAATGTACTCAGCTTCAGCAGTAGAAGTGGACACTGAGTTCTGCTTCTTGCTACTCCAACTGATCAACTTTCCACCAAGGAGTTGACATCCACCTGTTGTGCTTTTCCTGTCTAGCCTGCAGCCTGCAAAATCAGAATCTGAATAACCTGTTAGTTCAAGGCCTGAGTCTTTGGGATACCAAAGACCCAAACCTGGTGTACCCTTTAGGTATATGAAGATTCTTTTAAAAGCAGCTAGATGAGATTCCTTTGGATCAGCTTGGAACCTAGCACACAAACAGGTAGCAAACATAATATCAGGTCTACTAGCAGTTAAGTACAGCAAGCTCCCAATCATGCCTCTGTAAGCTGTTACTGAAACAGCTTTGCCACTGGCATCAGCATCCAATTTTACATTGGTTGCCATTGGGGTTTTAATAGGAGAACTTTGATCAAATTTGAACTTTTTCAATAGATCTAAAGTGTACTTTCTTTGATTTATAAAAATTCCAGTTGAGGTTTGTTTAACCTGTAATCCTAAAAAGAAAGTAAGTTCTCCCATCATACTCATTTCATACTTGGATTTCATGAGTAATGAAAAATTCTTGCACAACTGCTCATTTGTAGAACCAAATATTATATCATCCACATAAATTTGAACAAGCATAATGTCAGATTTCACTTTCTTTATGAACAGTGTAGTATCCACTTTACCTCTGGAATACCCATTGCTCATAAGGAACTCAGTAAGAGTGTCATACCAGGCTCTAGGGGCTTGTTTGAGACCATAGAGAGCTTTGTCCAACTTATAGACAAAACCTGGAGGTTGTTCATTTTCAAAACCTGGAGGCTGCTTGACATAAACTTCTTCTTGCAGCTTCCCATTTAAAAATGCACTCTTCACATCCATTTGAAATACCTTAATGCTCTTATGAGCAGCGTAGGCTAGATACAAACGAATTGCTTCTAGCCTGGCCATAGGAGCAAATGTTTCATCATAATCAATTCCTTCCTCCTGTCTGTAGCCCTGAGCAACCAGTCTTGCCTTATTTCTAATGACATGACCTTGCTCATCCATCTTATTCCTGAAAACCCATTTAGTGCCAATAATAGTTTTACCTTTAGGAGCAGGGACCAGCTTCCATACCTTGTTTCTCTCAAATTGATTGAGCTCTTCTTGCATGGCAGTGATCGAATTGGCATCTTTTAATGCTTCATCAACCTTCTTTGGCTCCATTAGTGAAACAAAGCTAGAGAACATACAAAAGTTCCCTAAGCTGTCCCATCGTGTTTGTATCCCTTTGTTGATGTCACCAATTATTTGATCATTGGGGTGACACCTGATCCACTTAGGATCATTTTTCAATGATGATTCTCCTGAGTTGTTAACATCTTCAGCAGGTCCTGTTGAACAGTTTTCAAGGTTTTCAGACACACTGATGTCTTGAGCCTGTTCATTTGTTGAACATGTCTGACCACTGTTGAACATATCAGCAGAGGAACTGGGAAAATCAGCATTGATAGGTTCTGGACATGCAGTTGTAATTAAGTCAGTACATTTATTCACACAGGATGTATTGACATAATCATCATCATGTCCATCATGGTTAACAGGTTCCACACATGGTGTAGTGGAAGCTTTTGAGTCCTCTTCATTGTTTGAATGCATCAGATCATCAAAGTTGAGTTCTCCTGAAACTGATTCAGGAACAGCTTTGGTGGAAGCATTCTTGGACTCTTCAAAGGTGACATTGATAGATTCATCTATCACCTTTCTTTTGTTGTTGTATACTCTGTAGGCTTTAGAGATAGCAGAGTAGCCAACAAACACACCTTCATCAGCTTTAGGTTCAAACTTTGTCAGTTGGTCCCTCTGATTCAGAATGAAACAGGGACACCCAAAC
The DNA here is from genome assembly GCA_020465985.1 of Centrapalus pauciflorus. Taxonomy (NCBI): domain Eukaryota; kingdom Viridiplantae; phylum Streptophyta; class Magnoliopsida; order Asterales; family Asteraceae; genus Centrapalus; species Centrapalus pauciflorus. Next base: position 3,819 of record JAANYP010002352.1, on the reverse strand, counting down.
ACATGGAAGTAACTGACATTTGGCTTCCTCCCTTTGAGCAGCTCATAAGGAGTCTTGTTCAACCTTTTTACCACTAAGGATCTGTTTTGAGTGAAGCAGGCAGTGTTGACAGCTTCAGCCCAGAATGATGAAGGTAAACATGATGAACACAGCATGGTTCTAGCAGCTTCAATAAGAGTTCTGTTTCTCCTTTCAGCAACTCCATTTTGTTGTGGAGTTCTTACAGTTGAAAAGTTTTGAGTGATTCCTTTCTCTACGCAGAAGTCTTCAAGAGTACTGTTTCTGAATTCAGTACCATGATCACTTCTAAGCTGCTTCACTTGGGCAGAGTTCAGCATTTCCATCTTTTTCACAAATCCAATAATTTCTCTAGCAGCCTCTCCTTTGCTCTTCAAGAAGATAACCCATGTGTACCTGGAGAACTCATCAACCATTACTAAAGTGTATCTTCTTCCTCCTAGACTTGGGACATTTACAGGTCCAAACAAGTCCATGTGGATTAAGAAGAGTGGAGTATCAATAGAGAAGTTATGTTTGGATTTAAAAGATGTTTTCCTCTGCTTGCCTTTTTCACAAGCTGTGCAGAGTTTATCTTTAACAAAGGTTATAGAAGGCAAACCTGTCACCAACTCTTTCTTACAGAGTTTATTGATGTTCTTGAAGTTCAGATGTGACAGCCTTTTGTGCCATAACCAGTTTAAGTCTGCATTTTTTCTTGTGAGAAAGCAGGTTTCAGTTGTGGAATCAACAGATTGCATGTCCACAACATATACACCTTTCTTTCGTTGAGCACATAGCACAACTTTGCCTTGGGGATCCAATATGTAACCCAAGTGCTCATCAAAGTTAACCTTGTAGCCAGCATCACACAGTTGGCTTATGCTAACAAGATTATGTTTTAGCCCAACCACATAGGCCACTCTTTTGAACACAGCAGCACCAGCTTTAAAGGTTCCATATCCCTCAGTGGATCCCTGTACATTGTCACCAAATGTGACTTTTGGCCCTTTTTCAGGCCTGAGATCACTCAGCAATTCTTTACAACCTGTCATGTGCCCTGAGCAGCCACTGTCCAAGTACCAAACCTGGGAAGGTTTTTTTTCCTGCAGAGTGATAAGAGAAATATTAGTTACTTTTAGGGGAACTCATCACAAAGATGAGTTCTCCTACTTCATCAACATTGGTTGATGGACTTATAATATCCACACTAATATTCCCAATTTTAATGGTGTAAGCTTGGATACCATTTTTATTGACTGAGATGTTTCCAACACTGCTTGTAACAGCTGTGAGAGAACTATCAGAGTCAACAGGCCTCATGTCCTCAGATTCAGGACAGTCTTTAGCCAGATGTGTCTTCTTTCCACATTTATAACATTTTCTCTTTTTAGTATTTTTGGAAGAAGAACTTTCAGAAACACAGTCTGAGTTATTTTTGTTGATTCTTTTAGCAGTTTTAGCAACTTTATTACTATTTGATGAATCAACAGCTTGAATGGAGGATTCAAAAATCACAGCTTTGTTTGTCTCTTCTTTCCTCCTTTTAGGAGGACAAATGTCAAAGACAGGCAGCTTAATTGGCTTTTGAACTTCCACAGGTTTGGGAAACTTATTCCCATGTTTCTCAGGGTGAGCAATGGCTTTGCCTTTGTCATTACTGAGACGTGATTTATGCTGCCTATCAACATAATCATTTTTTCTGGTTTTGAAAAACTTATTTTCATGTAAAACCAGTTTACCACTATGATTAGTAAACTTATTAGAAATCACAGCAGGTTTGCTTTCAACATGAGACTTGCCCTTGTTGAAAACAGACTGCTTAACTTTTGAAAACTTGTTTTCAAAATGTTTAGCATCAAAAGGATTATTATGTCTTTTACCATCAGCTTTGGACACAGAACCTGTTTTGTCAACAGGTTTAGTATCCACAGCTTTAGTTTGGACATGTTTTTCCTTTCTTTTGCTTGTGTGAATCAGCAGAGCACTTAGCAGGCTGGATTGGTGGAGAACACATTCCAACACCAGCTTTTGAGCTAGGTTCACACGAGCTGTCAGTATTTTGAGGCCTGACAAACCTGTTTGTTGAAATTAGTTTACCATTTACTTTTTGAACAAAAGTGTTTGGAAGCTCACCAAGAGTGGATAAATCTTCTTTCAGATTATTAATTTCAACAATGGAAGCTGCTGTATCAAGATCCCCTCCAAGATAGGCTTGAATTTGAGCAGGGATCTGTTGACTTATACAATGGCTGACTTTTTGTGCAGATTGGCACCAAGAGTCAACTATCTTTTGAAGCATAGCATGCTTTATATCTGTTTCTCTCTTTTCTTCCAGTAAAATAGAGTTGATGTGTTTTAATTCATCAAGCTCAGTTTCCAACTGATGGAAACTGTCCAATTTGCTGGATTTTGTTTTAAGATCAGTTTTAAGTTTTGAGATTTCAGATAATAAAGCATCATGCTTCTCAACAGCAGCTTTCAAATCAACTAGCATATATTCAAAATCTTAATCTTTTCTTCAGAACTGTAAGCCATAAAATTTTGTACCTTATACATCATTGTAGGATTCCAGTTCTCTAAGCTGCTGAAAGCTTCAGCTTCAGCCATATCCTGTTTGAAACTGCTTGTTGATGGGACATCAGTGTTGGCCATCAGACATTGATTGTCTTCTTCATCAGATGATGAATCAGATTCCTCCCAATCACAAGTCTCTGCCATGAGTCCCTTTTGACGGTTGGAACCCACTGAGTCTTCCAACTTTCTCAGCTTAGCCATGGCCATAAGGTACTTAACCCTAAAACCATCATCCTTGTTTGTCTTGTATGGTTTGGATGACTGACCAACAGCTTTTGACACACAGTCAGCAGCTATATGGCCAGTTTTGCCACATTTGAAGCACTCAGCCTTGGATTTATCAAATGCCTTCTTTTTTCCAGCACCTGAACTTCCTTGCAGCATGTTTCTTCCAAATCTTTTCTTGTTGAACCTTTTGACAAGCATAGCTATCATTTGCTCATCATCCTGTTCAGCAAGATCTGCATTATCTTCCTCATCTGACACCTCCTCCTTGTCATCATCCTGTTGATCAGGTTGAGTGAACACATCACTCACCTGACTCACAGATTGTCTCACATTAGCCACAAAGGCTGCACCTCTTTTAGACATCTCCAAGGCATTTCTCTTCTGTTGCCTTGACTGTTCATCATTTAGTAAAGATCCATACAAGTTGACAAGATCCATACTTCTGATTGTTCCTGGATTTCTTAAAATTGTTGAAAAGTAATTCCATTCTTCAGGGAGGATGTCCAAGAACTTGTTCACCAGAGTAAGACTGTCCTTAGTGATCCCAACAGCTTTGAGATCATTCACAAGAGTAGTAAACCTGGTGTAGGTTTCTGTGAGAGTCTCCTTTGGTTTTGCAAAGAAGAGTTCATACTGTCTAACAAGATTGTTAATCCTGTTATCCAGTGTGATTGTGGGTCCATCATAGACGGTACACAAAGTATCCCACATCTCCTTAGCAGTTTTCATCTTCTCAACCTGTTTGAACACATCATCAGGCAAGGAGATGACTAGATTGTTTCTGGCCTTTGCATCAAGAGCCACCAATCTTTTGTCTTCATCAGACCATTGAGCTTTTGCTTTCTCAAATGTTCTGATCTCAGGAGCTACTCCTTCAACAGCAGGAGTTATTGTTGTAACAGAGGTTGGCACATAAGGACCCTCCATTACAATTTCTGGTAGTTGTACATCCAGATTCTCTAGGTAGAGCATCATTCTGGACTTCCAACCAGAAAAGTTCTGATGATTGAACTTTGG
>JAANYP010002351.1:0-71732 GCA_020465985.1 Centrapalus pauciflorus | reverse complement strand
AGTTATAATTAATTATGAAAAGTTGCCCAAAATTAGCTGAAATAAAGTTAATAATTAAAATTCAGCTACTTGACAAATTAAAGACTGAAAATGACGAAACGGACTAAAATGAATAAAAATATGACTAAAAGACAATTATAGCAAATCTAGAACTCCTTTGCTATTATTTGCATCTGAAATGCAAATCAGTTTGATGGAAATAAAAGTTGGTCGATTCCGGAAATTCAGTAGAAAATCTGATTTTTCTCTCTATTTTCTATAAATAGAGCATCACCTCCTCATTTCCTTGGTTTGGAAAACTAGAACTCTCTCTCTCTCTCTCTACAATCTGACTTCTCTCTAGAATTTCTCCCAAACGAACCGTCGGATTCTCGTGATTTTTACGCCATCGGTTAGAGATCGTCGAGCTCTACACGAATCTATCATTGCATGTTAGATTTCGTTCGGATTTAAGGTAAAATCGACCATTTTTCTGACTTTTATTTCGGTTTTTGTTGAGCAAATTCGAGTTTGCTCATATTCCCTTCATTTGAAGCTGATTTGCTCCCGTTTAGGACCTGTTTTTGCTTGGAAATCGTCTATAGTCGAAGGATACAGCTTGGACGAAGGTTAGTGTCTATTACTCCCTTGTTTTTGCTGAATTTTGTAGTTAAAAACCTGGAAACTCGTTGAACATGAAGAACAAACTCGAATGAGTGTGTGTCTCGAGTCTGTGTGTGGGGTTCGAGTCTATATGGCTTCGAATCTGTCTCAGAATTTATTAGCTTCGAATCTGATTCCTTAGTCTCGAAAGTGATGTGAATTTCGACTCTATTCAACTAGATTCGAATGTGTGTGTTTCGAATCTAACCCTCCCTAGACTCGAATGTGGGCCTTCGATTCTGTCTTCTTAATCTCGAATGTATGTGTCTCGAATGTGTTGATTTTCGAATCTATTTTCCTAGACTCGAAGGGTTGATGTTCGAATCTATATCCTTATTTCGAATCTAACCTTGCTCGAGTCTATGTCCCTTAAATTCGAATCTGGTTGTTGTTGTTCCAAGTCTAAGATTAATTTCTAAATCAGATTAAGTTATTAAACAACCTAAGGAAATTGAAAGTATTGTTTGATTATGATTAAACTCACAAGTTCAAGATGCATATCTATTATATGCACAAATAAATTAACAGACTCTGTACGAACCCTTAGAATGTGTATGTCCTGTTTCACCTTGCTAAGTAATACGTTTGGCTTTGTTTCAAGGCCATATATACATCTGTAATTAGATGGATCGTATTAATCTGTTAAGAATAGACTCACCTTGGGACGATAGGAACTACCTCAGACTCGATAACCAGAATTGACAATAACCTGAATATATAACTAGGGTTATATAGATTATGACACAGACTTGACATTAATATGCCAGACTTGAAACTGAACTGCAGGAACCCGCCGATTTGACAGAGTAAACTGAACAGCTTAATTCGTTAAGCATTATCTGACTACGGACTTCTGTGAGTGACAGATTTCATTAATTACTTGCATATATTTCGATACTTATTGGTGAATGTCATTGACTGTATGGAAACTTCCGATTGTTGCTGCATGTTTCTTTAATACTACATTGTATCATAGAAACGTACTTTTGACATTACTGAAGCTAGACACTTGAATTGCCTTGATTGCATGTTCACTTTTACATTTTATGTAAATACTTATCATGCTTACTGCTTACTTGACTGTTGATATACTTGCCGCTGCATACTGCATTATCCGACAGGACCGAATGTGAGATCTCCATTCACAGGAGGGAATTCTGCAGATTCCTTTCCTATTTGACTTGTTTCCATACACTTCCCGTAGGGCTTCGGCCTTACACAGGGGAATACAAACTGGGTTGTCTCCCAACCTTTTTGCCGTCTCTGACGTAGTGACTTGCCGACAGGAGCTGATAGTATGTTATATGTGTGTGGTAACTAATGGAACTCTGTTTACTCACTAAGCAATGTTAGCTTACTCTGTCATGACAACTCTTTTTCAGGAAAAGCTGATAAGGGCAAGACCATAGCAGGTAGTTCGTCCCAGGCTAAGTGAATCTGGACTTTGATGAATAGCAGACTTTTGGACTTTTGATTGACGCCTATTTTGAAAAGATGATGCGGTCTCGGGTAGCTTGTTCAGTCTTCCGCACTCTGATTAAAGATTTAGAAGCTAGTTTAGACCACCATTAATCTTTAATATATTGTTGTAATTAAGAATTCAGGCAGATGGACCTGTGGTATCAAACAATTAGTAATATTTATTACTTAATGAAATGAAATTTTATGACGTGTACTGTTTGTGGTAACTTGGATGTTACAAAGTTGGTATCAGAGCAGCAGTTTAATCATCGGATTGGCCACCCGATACTTAAACTACTGGTATGGTATGGACTATGTGACTCTGAATTCCCGAACAAGTCACCGAGGCCTAGGGTAACTTAATTAGTAAGGGACTACCCACACAACTTGACCTAAGATAGGCAAATGATGACTGATAGGATGGGGGAGGGATTGTGTAACATCCAATTTTCCTCAAACAGTACACGTCATAATATTTCATTTCATAAATAAAATTAATTGTTTGATACCACAGGCCCATCAGCAAAATACTTAATTACAACAATAATTTAAAGATCAAATGGTGGTCTAACTAGCTTCTAAATCTTCAATCAGAGTGCGGAAGACTGAACAAGCTACCCGAGACCGCATCGTCTTTACAAAATAGGCATCATCAAAAGTCCAAGGTCTGCTATTCATCAAAATCCAGATTCACTTAGCCTGGGATGAACTACCTGCTATGATCTTGCCTTTATCAGCTTTTCCTGAAAAGGAGTTGTCATGACAGAGTTAAGCTAACAAAGCTTAGTGAGTTAACAGAGTTCCACTAAATACCACACACATATAACATACTATCAGATCCTGTCGGTCAACACGTCAGAGACGGCAATTAGGTTGGGAGACAACCCGGTCAGTATTCCCATATGTAGGGCCGAAGCCCTACGGGAAGTGTATGGAAACAAGTCAGATAGGAAAGGAATCTGCAGAATTCCCTCCTGTGAATGGAGATCTCACATTCGGTCCGATCGGATGATGCAATATGCAACGGCAAGTATATAAACAGTCAAGTAAGCAGTAAGCATGATGCGTATTTACATAAAATGTAAAAGTGAACATGCAATCAAGGCATTTCAAATGTCTAGTTCAGTAATGGCAACATACGTTTCTATGATACAATATAGTATTAAAGAAACATGCAGCAATCAATCAGTAGTTTCCATACAGTCAGTACATTCACCAATAAGTATCAAAATATATGTAAGTAATTAATGAAATCTGTCACTCACAGTGGTCCGTAGTCAGATAATGCTTAACGAGTTAAGCGGTTCAGTTTACTCTGTCAAAACGACGGGATCCTGCATTTCAGTTTCAAGTCTGAGTCATAATCTATATAACCCTAGTTATGTATTCAGGTCATTGTCAATTTTGGCTGTCGAGTCTGAGGTAGTTCCTATCGTCCCAAAGTGAGTCTTATTCTTAACAGATCAATATGATACCTATTTACACATATGTGTGGCCTTGCAACGAGGCCAATCATATTACTAACTAGGTGAATCATGACATTCCGCATCGTCTTTACAAAATAGGCATCATCAAAAGTCCAAGACCTGCTATTCATCAAAATCCAGATTCACTTAGCCTGGGATGAACTACCTGCTATGATCTTGCCTTTATCAGCTTTTCCTGAAAAGGAGTTGTCATGACAGAGTAAGCTACAAAGCTTAGTGAGTTAACAGAGTTCCACTAAATACCACACACATATAACATACTATCAGATCCTGTCGGTCAACACGTCAGAGACGGCAATTAGGTTGGGAGACAACCCGGTCAATATTCCCATATGTAAGGCCGAAGCCCTACGGGAAGTGTATGGAAACAAGTCAGATAGGAAAGGAATCTGCAGAATTCCCTCCTGTGAATGGAGATCTCACATTCGGTCCGGTCGGATGATTCAATATGCAACGGCAAGTATATAAATAGTCAAGTAAGCAGTAAGCATGATGCGTATTTACATAAAATGTAAACGTGAACATGCAATCAAGGCATTTCAAATGTCTAGTTCAGTAATGGCAACATACGTTTCTATGATACAATATAGTATTAAAGAAACATGCAGCAATCAATCAGTAGTTTCCATACAGTCAGTACATTCACCAATAAGTATCAAAATATATGTAAGTAATTAATGAAATCTGTCACTCACAGTGGTCCATAGTCAGATAATGCTTAACGAGTTAAGCGGTTCAGTTTACTCTGTCAAAACGACGGGATCCTTCATTTCAGTTTCAAGTCTGAGTCATAATCTATATAACCCTAGTTATGTATTCAGGTCATTGTCAATTTTGGCTGTCGAGTCTGAGGTAGTTCCTATCGTCCCAAAGTGAGTCTTATTCTTAACAGATCAATATGATACCTATTTACACATATGTGTGGCCTTGCAACGAGGCCAATCATATTACTAACTAGGTGAATCATGACATTCATTTTCTAAGAAGTTCATTCAATATTAAATGATACCATTAATACAATAGGTTGTTTAATCACTTAATCTGATTTAGGAATTGATGTTTTGACTTGGAATTGAACCAGATTTCAAATTTGGGATGCTAGAATCGAACCCTAGCCAATTCGAATCTATAGATTCGAACAAGGGACTAGATTCGAATGGCTTATTAGATTCGAATAGGCTGAATAGTTTCGAAGGCAAAGACTAGATTCGAATGCACACTCATAGACTCGAAGCTTTTAAATTCTAGGGACAGATTCGAAGCCATACAGACTCGAATCCCACACACAGACTCGAGACATACATATAGATTCGAACCATGGCTAGACTCGAAGCACATAGATTCGAACATGAACACCCTCGAATCTAGGTGACTAGATTCGAGACTAGCATATAATTCGAGTCTAGATGAATCTCTCGAATCTGATCAACTTGTTCATCGTTTTCTCCAGGTTCTATCAACTAAACAAGAGCATAAATGATAGAAAAATGGTTACTAACCTTCGTCCCAGCTATATTCTTCGACTATGAATGATTCCCAAGCAAGAACAGGTCCTAAACGAGGGCAAATCAGCTTCAAATGAAGGAAAAATGAACAGATTCGAAAATGCTCTTCAAAACCGAGCCAAAAGTCAGAAAAACGGTCGATCTTACCTCAAATTCGGACGAAATCAAACACGAGATGGTAGATTCGCGAAGAACTCGACGATCTCTATTCAATGGCGTATAAAACACGAGGATCCAACGGTTCGATTTGAAGAAAAGCTAGAGAGAAGGAGGAGAGTGTAGAGAGAGAAGGAGAATCAACTTTCCAAACTTCAAAAAGTGAGGAGTGTAACTCCTATTTATAGGGAAATAGGGAAAATCTGATATTCTACTGAATTTTCCGGAATTGTCCAACTTTTATTTCCCGACAAACCGATTTGCATTTCAGATGCAAATATTAGCAAAGAAGTTCTAAATCTGCAACAATTGTCTTTTAGCTGAATTTAATTATTAACTTAATTTCAACTAAATTTTTGGCAACTTAGCATAATTAATTATAATTTAATATAATTAATTATTTTAGATTCACATTATCAGCTAATTACTAATAATGGGATAACACTGCTTTATTATCCAAAGTCTGATGCTGAAATATAAACTTATTAAATTTCGGGCCGTTACAGATTGACTGCTTGATACTGACTTGACTATGACTTGACTTTGTGCCAGCCTCACTGACTGCCTTCATATCTATGAACTTAGATGTGATTATTTGATGTAGGAATTATGACTCGAATCGTGCTTATTTGAATCAGGAAATAATAATTATTTCCTTTATATTTTCAGCCAATGGCTGATAAGAACCCAAATGTTGCTGGTACCTCGACCGTTGGTAAAGCTGCTGATGCTGCAGCTGATCAACACAAAGAATCTGTTCATGTAGAGGACTTAGGCTCTGACCCTGAAAATACTGCTAATGATTCAAGCAGTACTGCCACCCCTGTGCCTCCTCAGCAGGCTCAATTGATTGACCTCGTTCATAAGTTGTATGAGGATAACCGTAGGCAAATGCAGCTTATGATGGATAGGAACCGATTGCAGACTGATATGGCAGTTGAAGACCGATTTAAGGAGATTAAGGACTTGCTGACCAAGGGTAAAGCAGTGATGCAGACTGACGAAGTAAACCAGCGTGAAATTGAATTTAAGCGCCGGGAAGAAGAACTTAGGTTGCGGGAACTTAAGTTACAGGAGCTAGAGTTGAAATATAGGGAAGACATGTTGGCGAAGCCCAAAAAGGATTGGAAAAGGAAACATAGTCAGGAGCCCTCTGATGACAGTGAGACTGATTCCTCTGACCATCACGTTAAGGTGGGACGAGAGTGTACGTTCGTAGACTTTAAGAAATGTGGGGCTCGTACGTTTGCGGGGTCATTTGATCCTGTTAAAGCTATGGACTGGGTCGCGAATGTGGAGAAAGCGTTTAAACTCTCCAAGTGTGGTGAAAAAGACAAGGTCACATTTGCGACGGGAATGTTGGAAGATGGAGCTGTTCGTTGGTGGAAGTCTATTACTAATCCCATGTCTGATGCAATGGAGAAATCCATTACTTGGGATCAATTCAAGATTCATCTGAAGGAGAAATACTGCCCTCAGGATGTTAAGCGCCAGATGGAGAAAACCCTGCTATCGTTTCAGCAAGGTACAAGATCTGTAACAGACTATGAGCTGGAATTTACCAGGCTCTCGCTGTTATCTGATCACCCTGTTGATACTGACGAAAGACGAAGGGATTTGTTTGTGGATGGTCTGGATAGAGAAATCCGGAAGTTTGTGAAATCTGGCAGACCAAGAAGTTATATTGAGGCGGTTGAAATTGCTAGGGTAGGTGAACTTGAAATCTATCCTGAGCGAGCGTGCCCTTTTATTGCTAAATCTAGTAAGAAGGAAAAATCTGAGAAAGGTGGGAAGGAGAAAAAGAATGAAAGTTCAAGGAAAGGAGATAAGCAGTCTTCTAAGAAGGCTAAATCGTATGCTGTGACCTCGGCGCCAAAGCCTGCTTGTCCTCGCTGCAAGCAAATTCATGAAGGAAAGTGCGATCCTGCGTTCGTTAAGTGCTACTGCTGCAGACAGAATGGTCATGATCGGTCAGAATGTCCCAGGCGCAGTGAGGCTTGCCGAAACTGCATTACGTTGGGGCACCATGCTAAAGACTGTACCCGGCCCCGATTTGTTCCTCCGCCTGCATCTTCACCTCAGCAATCAGTCAAAGGTTCTTCTGCCCCGAGGAATCAACCAAGATCTTTCCAGATGACAGCCGAAGAGGCAAAAGAAACTGCTGATGTCGTCATGGGTACATTTCTTGTTAACTCTATGCCTTCTTTAATCCTATTTGACTCTGGCTCTAATCTGTCATATGTGTCTGAAAAGTTTGCTAAACAGTTTGATTTTGCCCCTGTAATGTTACCTGCACCCTTAGACATAGAAACTGCTAGCTCGAATTTTGTGACTGTGAATAGAGTCTTTCGTTCCTGTAAGCTAGTGATTGATGACCTCTCCTCGGACGTTGACCGGATACCGATGTGGATTAGAGAATTCGATGTTATTATAGGAATGGACTGGCTTATGACGAATAATGCTGAAATCCTTTGTGCTAAAAGGATAATTAGAATTAGAACCGCCGAAGGAAGTGAACGTTATGTTTATGGCGATAGAAAGACTCGAAATTTAGGTCTCATTTCTGTAATGAAAGCCCGAAAATGTCTAACCAAAGGTTGTTCCGCCTATTTAGCATATGCCATAGATGCTAAGGAAGTTAAAAAGACCTTGTCTGAAGTACCTGTAGTCCAAGAATTCCCTGACGTATTCCCGGATGACATCTCTGGTTTGCCACCAGATCGTCAAATCGAATTCCACATTGACCTTGTACCGGGTGCTGCTCCTATCGCGAAAGTCCCTTACCGTCTTGCTCCGAATGAAATGAAGGAAATGATGAGTCAGTTGCAGGAATTATTGGAAAAAGGGTTTATTCGTCCGATTACTTCTCCTTGAGGTGCTCCGGTTCTTTTCGTTAAGAAGAAGGATGGTACCTTTCGCATGTGTATCGATTATCGGGAGTTAGATAAGGTAACTATTAAGAACCGATACCCTCTGCCTAGAATTGATGACTTGTTTGATCAACTGCAAGGGGCTAGTTATTTCTCAAAGATTGATCTCCGATCTGGATGTCATCAACTCAAATTATTTGAGTCTGACGTACCGAAGACTGCATTTCGTACTCGTTACGGCCATTTTGAGTTTCTAGTAATGCCGTTCGGTCTCACAAATGCCCCGGCCGCATTTATGGACCTTTTGAATAGAGTATGTAGACCAATGCTGGATAAATCAGTGATAGTCTTCATTGATGCCATCTTGATTTACTCCAAGTCTGAATCTGATCATGCGATGCATTTGCGAGAATTGCTAGAATTGTTAAGAAAGGAGCGACTCTACGCAAAATTCTCCAAATGTGAATTTTGGTTACGCCAGGTGCAATTTTTAGGACATATTGTCTCTGGTGAGGGAATAGCCGTAGATCCATCAAAGGTTGATGCGGTTCAGAAGTGGGAAGCGCCGAAAAACGTATCTGAATTCGAAGTTTCTTGGGTTTAGCGGGCTATTACAGAAGATTTATCCGTGATTTCTCCAAGATTGCGGTGCCTTTAACCAGTCTGACGAAGAAAGAAGCTAAGTTTGAATGGAATGAATCTCAAGATCGAGCCTTTGAGACTCTGAAACATAAGCTAATTGAAGCACCGATTCTGGCCTTACCTGAGGGTAATGATGATTTTGTAGTCTATAGTGATGCTTCTAAGATGGGATTAGGCTGTGTGTTGATGCAAAGGGATAAAGTAATTGCCTACGCATCAAGGCAGCTAAAGGCGCATGAAAAGAATTACCCGACGCATGACTTGGAGCTTGCGGCCGTGACCTTTGCATTGAAAATTTGGCGACATTATCTGTATGGGACTAGATGCAAGTTATATAACGATCACAAAAGTCTGAAGTATATATTTGACCAGAAAGAGCTGAATATGCGACAAAGGCGATCTATGGAATTGATTAAAGACTATGACTGTGAGATCCTTTACCATCCAGGTAAAGCAAACATAGTAGCAGATGCCCTAAGCCGCAAAACCGGACCAGACCATTATACCCGATGTTATGCTTTGACTTCTGTTGTTTTGGAGTCTGCCTTGCCTGAGTCGATTATTGCCGCTCAAACCGAAACCATTCGGGATGAGAACTTGAAATCTGAACGTATGGTTACTTATGTGACCAAGCTGACCCTTGATAATCGTGGTCTTAGACGGTTCATGAATAGAATATGGGTCCCTAGATTAGGAGGAATTCGTGATCAAATTCTGTCGGAGGCTCATATGTCAAAATTTTCGGTACATCCTGGTTCTACTAAAATGTACCAAGATTTGAAAACGGATTATTGGTGGCCTGGAATGAAGAAGGACATAGGACGATATGTAGAAAATTGCATGACTTGTTTACAAGTCAAATCTGAACATCAGAAGCCGTATGGGGAACTACAACCATTGCCAATCCCGGAATGGAAGTGGGACCACATAACCATGGACTTTGTGACGAAGCTGCCCAGGACTAAGCGGAATCATGACTCTATATGGGTAATAGTGGATCGACTTACTAAGTCAGCCCATTTCCTACCCATACGTGAAGATGAACGCCTCGAAAGGTTAGCTGAATTGTACGTAAAGGAAATCGTGACTAGACATGGTGTGCCATTGTCTATAGTATCGGACCGTGACAGCAGATTTACTTCTCGTTTTTGGAAGGCTTTTCAGAATGGACTAGGAACTGAACTTAAGATGAGCACCGCTTATCATCCTGAAACTGACGGGCAAAGTGAGAGGACGATTTTGACCTTAGAAGATATGTTACGTGCCTGTGTGATTGATCTCGGTGGAAGTTGGGATACTGACCTGCCGTTTGTGGAGTTTGCTTATAACAATAGTTATCACTCGACTATTGGTATGCCTCCATATCAGCTTTTGTACGGACGTCGATGCAGAACTCCAACCTGTTGGAGAGAAACAGGTGAATGCCCGATCTCTGGACCAGCGATTTTGCAAGAAGCCCATGACCAACTACAGTTGATTCGGCAGCGGATTCAGACCTCTCAGGATAGACAAAAGAAATATCATGATCGAAGACGTAAGCCAATTGCGTTTGAAGTTGGAGTTAAAGTGTTGTTGAAGGTCTCGCCAAGAAAAGGGATAGTAAGGTTCGGCAAACGGGGGAAGTTGAGCCCTCGATTTGTGGGTCCTTTTGAAATTCTTGAGCGTGTAGGATTGCAAGCCTACAGATTAAAGCTGCCTGCCGAAATGAGTGGGATTCATGATGTATTTCATGTGAGTAATCTTCGAAAGTGTTTAGTTGATGCTGAAGCTGCGATTCCATGGAAAGAAGTGCAAATTGACGAATACGAAGAAGAGCCTGAGCGTATAATCGATCATAAGGTTACGAAATTGCGCAACAAGGAAATCCCAATGGTGTTAGTTCAATGGAAATATCATAAGGGATCTGCGCAAACTTGGGAACGAGAAGACGAGATTAGGCAGAAGTATCCGAAGTTATTCCTGTTTTAGTCGATTCCGAGGACGGAATCAATTTAACGGGGGAAGATTGTAACAGCCCGTAATTTATTAAATATAAATTACAGCAACAGACTTTGGATAATAAAGCAATTTTAATCCAAATATTAGTAATTAACCGAAAATATGAATCTGTAATAATTAATTATATTAAGTTATAATTAATTATGAAAAGTTGCCCAAAATTAGCTGAAATAAAGTTAATAATTAAAATTCAGCTACTTGACAAATTAAAGACTGAAAATGACGAAACGGACTAAAATGAATAAAAATATGACTAAAAGACAATTATAGCAAATCTAGAACTCCTTTGCTATTATTTGCATCTGAAATGCAAATCAGTTTGATGGAAATAAAAGTTGGTCGATTCCGGAAATTCAGTAGAAAATTTGATTTTTCTCTCTATTTTCTATAAATAGAGCATCACCTCCTCATTTCCTTGGTTTGGAAAACTAGAACTCTCTCTCTCTCTCTACAATCTGACTTCTCTCTAGAATTTCTCCCAAACGAACCGTCGGATTCTCGTGATTTATACGCCATCGGTTAGAGATCGTCGAGCTCTACACGAATCTATCATTGCATGTTAGATTTCGTTCGGATTTAAGGTAAAATCGACCAATTTTCTGACTTTTATTTTGGTTTTTGTTGAGCAAATTCGAGTTTGCTCATATTCCCTTCATTTGAAGCTGATTTGCTCCCGTTTAGGACCTGTTTTTGCTTGGAAATCGTCTATAGTCGAAGGATACAGCTTGGACGAAGGTTAGTGTCTATTACTCCCTTATTTTTGCTGAATTTTGTAGTTAAAAACCTGGAAACTCGTTGAACATGAAGAACGAACTCGAATGAGTGTGTGTCTCGAGTCTGTGTGTGGGGTTCGAGTCTATATGGCTTCGAATCTGTCTCAGAATTTATTAGCTTCGAATCTGATTCCTTAGTCTCGAAAGTGATGTGAATTTCGACTCTATTCAACTAGATTCGAATGTGTGTGTTTCGAATCTAACCCTCCCTAGACTCGAATGTGGGCCTTCGATTCTGTCTTCTTAATCTCGAATGTATGTGTCTCGAATGTGTTGATTTTCGAATCTATTTTCCTAGACTCGAAGGGTTGATGTTCGAATCTATATCCTTATTTCGAATCTAACCTTGCTCGAGTCTATGTCCCTTAAATTCGAATCTGGTTGTTGTTGTTCCAAGTCTAAGATTAATTTCTAAATCAGATTGAGTTATTAAACAACCTAAGGAAATTGAAAGTATTGTTTGATTATGATTAAACTCACAAGTTCAAGATGCATATCTATTATATGCACAAATAAATTAACAGACTCTGTACGAACCCTTAGAATGTGTATGTCCTGTTTCACCTTGCTAAGTAATACGTTTGGCTTTGTTTCAAGGCCATATATACATCTGTAGTTAGATGGATCGTATTAATCTGTTAAGAATAGACTCACCTTGGGACGATAGGAACTACCTCAGACTCGATAACCAGAATTGACAATAACCTGAATATATAACTAGGGTTATATAGATTATGACACAGACTTGACATTAATATGCCAGACTTGAAACTGAACTGCAGGAACCCGCCGATTTGACAGAGTAAACTGAACAGCTTAATTCGTTAAGCATTATCTGACTACGGACTTCTGTGAGTGACAGATTTCATTAATTACTTGCATATATTTCGATACTTATTGGTGAATGTCATTGACTGTATGGAAACTTCCGATTGTTGCTGCATGTTTCTTTAATATTATATTGTATCATAGAAACGTACTTTTGACATTACTGAAGCTAGACACTTGAATTGCCTTGATTGCATGTTCACTTTTACATTTTATGTAAATACTTATCATGCTTACTGCTTACTTGACTGTTGATATACTTGCCGCTGCATACTGCATTATCCGACAGGACCGAATGTGAGATCTCCATTCACAGGAGGGAATTCTGCAGATTCCTTTCCTATTTGACTTGTTTCCATACACTTCCCGTAGGGCTTCGGCCTTACACATGGGAATACCGACTGGGTTGTCTCCCAACCTTTTTGACGTCTCTGACGTAGTGACTTGCCGACAGGAGCTGATAGTATGTTATATGTGTGTGGTAACTAATGGAACTCTGTTTACTCACTAAGCATTGTTAGCTTACTCTGTCATGACAACTCTTTTTCAGGAAAAGCTGATAAAGGCAAGACCATAGCAGGTAGTTCGTCCCAGGCTAAGTGAATCTGGACTTTGATGAATAGCAGACTTTTGGACTTTTGATGACGCCTATTTTGAAAAGATGATGCGGTCTCGGGTAGCTTGTTCAGTCTTCCGCACTCTGATTGAAGATTTAGAAGCTAGTTTAGACCACCATTAATCTTTAATATATTGTTGTAATTAAGAATTCAGGCAGATGGACCTGTGGTATCAAACAATTAGTAATATTTATTACTTAATGAAATGAAATTTTATGACGTGTACTGTTTGTGGTAACTTGGATGTTACAGAAACATATGCAAGTAAGTAATGTAATTCGTCACTCACACCGGTCCTGAGCAATGCAAGTAATCAAGGAACATGCAGCGGTTGTCCAGTTTCAGCAGTGTCTATCATACGTTCCTAACACACAATTAAGTAATTAAGGAACAAGCAGCAGCCGATGTTTCCATACAAGTCAGTAACGATCACCAATAAGTACCGAAACATATGCAAGTAAGTAATGCAATCTGTCACTCACACCTGTCCTGAGCAATCCAAGTAATCAAGGAACATGCAGCAGTTGTCCAGTTTCAGCAGTGTCCATCATACGTTCCTAACATACCATTAAGTAATCAAGGAACAAGCAGCAGCCGATGTTTCCATACAAGTCAGTAACAATCACCAATAAGTACCGAAACATATGCAAATAAGTAATGCAATCTGTCTCTAACAGCGGTCCTCAGCGATGCAAGTAATCAAGGAACATGCAGCAGCAGTAGTCCAGTTTCAGCAGTGTCTATCATAGGTTCCAAACATACAATTAAGTAATCAAGGAACAAGCAGCAACCAATGTTTCCATACAAGTCTCTAACAATCACCAATAAGTACCGAAACATGTGCGAGTAAGTAATGCAATTTGTCACTCACAGCGGTCCTGAGCAATCCAAGTTATCAAGGAACATGCAACAGCAGTTGTCCAGTTTCAGCAGTGTCTATCATACGTCCCTAACAAACAAATAAGTAATCAAGGAACATGCAACAACAATTGTCTAGTTTCAGCAGTCTCTATCATTCGTTCCTAACATACTATCAAGTAATCAAGGAACAAGCAGCAGCAGATGATTCCATACAAGTCAGTAAGAATCACCAATAAGTACCGAAACATATGAAAAGTAAGTAATGTAATCTGTCACTCACACCGGTCCTGAGCAATGCAAGTAATCAAGGAACATGCAGCAGCAGTTGTCCAGTTTCAGCAGTGTCTATCATACGTTCCTAACACACAATTAAGTAATCAAAGAACAAGCAGCAGCCGATGTTTCCATACAAGTCTGTAACAATCACCAATAAGTACCGAAACATATGCAAGTAAGTAATGCAATCTGTCACTCAAACCTGTCCTAAGCAATCCAAGTAATCAAGGAACATGCAGCAGTTGTCCAGTTTCAGCAATGTCTATCATACGTTCCTAACATACAATTAAGTAATCAAGGAACAAGCAGCAGCCGATGTTTCCATACAAGTCAATAACAATCACCAATAAGTACCGAAACATATACAAATAAGTAATGCAATCTGTCTCTAACAGCGGTCCTGAGCAATGCAAGTAATCAAGGAACATGTAGCAGCAGTTGTCCAGTATCAGCAGTGTCTATCATACGTTCCTAACATATAATTAAGTAATCAAGGAACAAGCAGCAGCAGATGTTTCAATACAAGTCGGTAACAATCACCAATAAGTACCGAAACATATGCAAGTAAGTAATGCAATATGTCACTCACACCGGTCCTGAGCAATGCAAGTAATCAAGGAACATGCAGCGGTTGTCCAGTTTCAGCAGTGTCTATCATACGTTCCTAACATATAATTAAGTAATCGAGGAACAAGCAGCAGCCGATGTTTCCATACAAGTCAGTAACAATCACCAATAAATACAGAAACATATGCAAGTAAGTAATGCAATCTGTCACTCACACCTGTCCTGAGCAATCCAAGTAATCAAGGAACATGCAGCAGTTGTCCAGTTTCAGCAGTGTCCATCATACGTTCCTAACATACAATTAAGTAATCAAGGAACAAGCAGCAGCCGATGTTTCCATACAAGTCAGTAACAATCACCAATAAGTACCGAAACATATGCAAATAAGTAATGCAATCTGTCTCTAACAGCGGTCCTGAGCGATGCAAGTAATCAAGGAACATGCAGCAGCAGTAGTCCAGTTTCAGTAGTGTCTATCATAGGTTCCTAACATACAATTAAGTAATCAAGGAACAAGCAGCAACCAATGTTTCCATACAAGTCTCTAACAATCACCAATAAGTACCAAAACATATGCGAGTAAGTAATGCAATTTGTCACTCACAGCGGTCCTGAGCAATCCAAGTTATCAAGGAACATGCAACAGCAGTTGTCCAGTTTCCGCAGTGTCTGTCATACGTCCCTAAATAACAAATAAGTAATCAAGGAACATGCAACAACAATTGTCTAGTTTCAGCAGTCTCTATCATTCGTTCCTAACATACTATCAAGTAATCAAGGAACAAGCAGCAGCAGATGATTCCATACAAGTCAGTAAGAATCACCAATAAGTACCGAAACATATGCAAAGTAAGTAATGTAATCTATCACTCACACCGGTCCTGAGCAATGCAAGTAATCAAGGAACATGCAGCAGCAGTTGTCCAGTTTCAGCAGTGTCTATCATACGTTCCTAACACACAATTAAGTAATCAAGGAACAAGCAGCAGCCGATGTTTCCATACAAGTCTGTAACAATCACCAATAAGTACCAAAACATATGCAAGTAAGTAATGCAATCTGTCACTCACACCTGTCCTGAGCAATCCAAGTAATCAAGGAACATGCAGCAGTTGTCCAGTTTCAGCAGTGTCTATCATACGTTCCTAACATACAATTAAGTAATCAAGGAACAAGCAGCAGCCGATGTTTCCATACAAGTCAGTAACAATCACCAATAAGTACAGAAACATATGCAAATAAGTAATGCAATCTGTCTCTAACAGCGGTCCTGAGCGATGCAAGTAATCAAGGAACATGCAGCAGCAGTAGTCCAGTTTCAGCAGTGTCTATCATAGGTTCCTAACATACAATTAAGTAATCAAGGAACAAGCAGCAACCAATGTTTCCATACAAGTCTCTAACAATCACCAATAAGTACCGAAACATATGCGAGTAAGTAATGCAATTTGTCACTCACAGCGGTCCTGAGCAATCCAAGTTATCAAGGAACATGCAACAGCAGTTGTCCAGTTTCAGCAGTGTCCCTAACAAACAAATAAGTAATCAAGGAACATGCAACAACAATTGTCTAGTTTCAGCAGTCTCTATCATTCGTTCCAAACATACTATCAAGTAATCAAGGAACAAGCAGCAGTAGATGATTCCATACAAGTCAGTAAGAATCACCAATAAGTACCGAAACATATGCAAAGTAAGTAATGTAATCTGTCACTCACACCGGTCCTGAGGAATGCAAGTAATTAAGGAACATGCAGCAGCAGTTGTCCAGTTTCAGCAGTGTCTATCATACGTTCCTAACACACAATTAAGTAATCAAGGAACAAGCAGCATATGTTTCCATACAAGTCAGTAACAATCACCAATAAGTACCGAAACATATGTAAGTAAGCAATGTAATTCGTCACTCACACCGGTCCTGAGCAATGCAAGTAATCAAGGAACATGCAGCGGTTGTCCAGTTTCAGAAGTGTCTATCATACGTTTCTAACACACAATTAAGTAATCAAGGAACAAGCAGCAGCCGATGTTTCCATGCAAGTCGGTAACAATCACCAATAAGTACCGAAACATATGCAAGTAAGTAATGCAATCTGTCACTCACACCTGTCCTGAGCAATCCAAGTAATCAAGGAACATGCAGCAGTTGTGCAGTTTCAGCAGTGTCTATCATACGTTCCTAACATACAATAAAGTAATCAAGGAACAAGCAGCAGCCGATGTTTCCATACAAGTCAATAACAATCACCAATAAGTACCGAAACATATGCAAATAAGTAATGCAATACGTCCCTAACAAACAAATAAGTAATCAAGGAACATGCAGCAACAATTGTCTAGTTTCAGCAGTCTCTATCATAGGTTCCTAACATACTATTAAGTAATCAAGGAACAAGCAGCAGCAGATGTTTCCATACAAGTTAGTAAGAATCACCAATAAGTACCGAAACGTATGCAAAGTAAGTAATGTAATCTGTTACTCACACCGGTCCTGAGCAATGCAAGTAATCAAGGAATATGCACCTCAGTTGTCTAGTTTCAGTAGTGTCTATCATACAATCCTAACATACTATTAAGTAATCAAGGAACAAGCAGCTGTAGATGTTTCCATACAAGTCAGTAACAATCACCAATAAGTACCAAAACATATGCAAGTAAGTAATGTAATCTGTCACTCACACCGGTCCTGAGGAATGCAAGTAATCAAGGAACATGCAGCAGCAGTTGTCCAGTTTCAGCAGTGTCTATCATACGTTCCTAACATACATATAAGTAATCAAGGAACAAGCAGCAGTCAATGTTTCCATACAAGTCTGTAACAATCACCAATAAGTACCGAAACATATGCAAGTAAGTAATGCAATCTGTCACTCACAGCGGTCCTGAGCAATGCAAGTAATCAAGGAACATGCAGTAGCAGTAGTCCAGTTTCAGCAGTGTCTATCATACGTTCCTAACATACAATTAAGTAATCAAGGAACAAGCAGCATCAGATGTTTCAATACAAGTCGGTAACAATCACCAATAAGTATCGAAACATATACATGTAAGTTATGCAATATGTCACTCACAGCGGTCCTGAGCAATGCAAGTAATCAAGGAACATGCGGCAGCTATTGTCTAGTTTCAGCAGTGTCTATCATACGTTCCTAACATATAATTAAGTAATCAAGGAACAAGCAGCAGCAGATGTTTCCATACAAGTCTGTAACAATCACCAATAAGTACCGAAACATATGCAAGTAAGTAATGTAATCCGTCACTCACACCGGTCCTGAGCAATGCAAGTAATCAAGGAACATGCAGCGGTTGTCCAGTTTCAGCAGTGTCTATCATACGTTCCTAACACACAATTAAGTAATCGAGGAACAAGCAGCAGCCGATGTTTCCATACAAGTCAGTAACAATCACCAATAAGTACCGAAACATATGCAAGTAAGTAATGCAATCTGTCACTCACACCTGTCCTGAGCAATCCAAGTAATCAAGGAACATGCATTAGTTGTCCAGTTTCAGCAGTGTCTATCATACGTTCCTAACATACAATTAAGTAATCAAGGAACAAGTAGCAGCCGATGTTTCCATACAAGTCAGTAACAATCACCAATAAGTACCAAAACATATGCAAATAAGTAATGCAATCTGTCTCTAACAGCGGTCCTGAGCAATGCAAGTAATCAAGGAAAATGCAGCAGCAGTAGTCCAGTTTCAGCAGTGTCTATCATAGGTTCCTATCATACAATTAAGTAATCAAGGAACAAGCAGCAACCAATATTTCCATACAAGTCTGTAACAATCACCAATAAGTACCGAAACATATGCAAGTAAGTAATGCAATTTGTCACTCACAGCGGTCCTGAGCAATCCAAGTTATCAAGGAACATGCAACAGCAGTTGTCCAGTTTCAGTAGTGTCTATCATACGTCCCTATCAAACAAATAAGTGATCAAGGAACATGCAACAACAATTTACTAGTTTCAGCAGTCTCTATCATTCGTTCCTAACATACTATCTAGTAATCAAGGAACAAGCAGCAGCAGATGTTTCCATACAAGTCAGTAAGAATCACCAATAAGTACCGAAACATATGCAAAGTAAGTAATGTAATCTGTGACTCACACGGATCCTGAGCAATGCAAGTAATCAAGGAACATGCAGCAGCAGTAGTCCAGTTTCAGCAATCTCTATCATTCGTTCCTAACATACTATCAAGTAATCAAGGAACAAGCAGCAACAGATGTTTCCATACAAGTCAGTAAGAATCACCAATAAGTACCGAAACATATGCAAAGTAAGTAATGTAATCTGTCACTCACACCGGTCCTGAGCAATGCAAGTAATCAAGGAACATGCAGCAGCAACTGTCCAGTTTCAGCAGTGTCTATCATACGTTCCTAACATACAATTAACTAATCAATGATCAAGCAGCAGCAAATGTTTCAATACAAGTCGGTAACAATCACCAATATGTACCAAAACATATGCAAATAAGTAATACAATCTATCACTCACACCGGTCCTAAGGAATGCAAGTATTCAAGGAACATGCAGCAGCAGTTGTCCAGTTTCAGCAGTGTCTATCATACGTTCCTAACATACAATTAAGTAATCGAGGAACAAGCAGCAACCGATGTTTCCATACAAGTCAGCAACAATCACCAATAAGTACCGAAACATATGCAAGTAAGTAATGCAATCTGTCACTCATAGCGGTCCTGAGCAATGCAAGTAATCAAGGAACATGCAGCAGCAGTAGTCCAGTTTCAGCAGTGTCTATCATACGTTCCTAACATACAATTAAGTAATCAAGGAACAAGCAGCAACCGATGTATCCATACAAGTCTGTAACAATCACCAATAAGTACCAAAACATATGCAAGTAAGTAATGCAATACGTCCCTAACAAACAAAAAAGTAATCAAGGAACATGTAGCAACAATTGTCTAGTTTCAGCAGTCTCTATCATAAGTTCCTAACATACTATTAAGTAATCAAGGAACAAGCAGCAGTAGATGTTTCCATTCAAGTCAGTAAGAATCACCAATAAGTACCGAAACATATGCAAAGTAAGTAATGTAATCTGTCACTCACACCGGTCCTGAGCAATGCAAGTAATCAAGGAACATGCACAGCAGTTGTCTAGTTTCAGCAGTGTCTATCACACAATCCTAACATACTATTATGTAATCAAGGAACAAGCAGCCGTAGATGTTTCCATACAAGTCAGTAACAATCACCAATAAGTACCGAAACATATGCAAGTAAGTAATGTAATCTGTCACTCACACCGGTCCTGAGCAATGCAAGTAATCAAGGAACATGCAGCAGCAGTTGACCAGTTTCAGCAGTGTCTATCATACGTTCCTAACATACATATAAGTAATCAAGGAACAAGCAGCAGCCAATGTTTCCATACAAGTCAGTAACAATCACCAATAAGTACCGAAACATATGCAAGTAAGTAATGCAATCTGTCACTCACAGCGGTCCTGAGCAATGCAAGTAATCGAGGAACATGCAGTAGCAGTAGTCCAGTTTCAGCAGTGTCTATCATACGTTCCTAACATACAATTAAGTAATCAAGGAACAAGCAGCAGCAGATGTTTCAATACAAGTCGGTAACAATCACCAATAAGTACCGAAACATATACATGTAAGTAATGCAATCTGTCACTCACAGCGGTCCTGAGCAATGCAAGTAATCAAGGAACATGCGGCAGCTGTTGTCTAGTTTCAGCAGTGTCTATCATACGTTCCTAACATATAACTAACTAATCAAGGAACAAGCAGTAGATGTTTCCATACAAGTCTGTAACAATCACCAATAAGTACCGAAACTTATGCAAGTAAGTAATGTAATCTGTCACTCACACCGGTCCTAAGCAATGCAAGTAATCAAGGAACATGTAGCAGTAGTTGTCCAGTTTCAGCAGTGTCTATCAGACGTTCCTAAGAAACAATTAAGTAATCAAGGAACAAGCAGCAGTCGATGTTTCCATACAAGTCAGTAACAATCACCAATAAGTACCGAAACATATGCAAGTAAGTAATGCAATTTGTCACTCACAGTGGTCCTGAGCAATCCAATAATCAAGGAACATGCAACAGCTGTTGTCTAGTTTCAGCAGTGTCTATGATACGTACCTAACATACAATTAAGTAATCAAGGAACAAGCAGCAGATGTTTCCATACAAGTCTGTAACAATCACCAATAAGTACCGAAACTTATGCAAGTAAGTAATGTAATCCGTCACTCACACCGATCCTGAGTAATGCAAGTAATCAAGGAACATGCAGCAGCAGTTGTCCAGTTTCAGCAGTGTCTATCATACGTTCCTAACAAACAATTAAGTAATCAAGGAACAAGCAGTAGCCGATGTTTCCATACAAGTCAGTAACAATCACCAATAAGTACCGAAACATATGCATGTAAGTAATGCAATTTGTCACTCACAGCGGTCCTGAGCAATCCAATAATCAAGGAACATGCAACAGCAGTTGTCCAGTTTCCGCCGTGTCTATCATACGTCCCTAACATACAAATAAGTAATCAAGGAACATGCAGTAGCAGTTGTCTTGTTTCAGCAGTGTCTATCATATGTTCCTAACATACAATTAAGTAATCAAGGAACAAGTAGGAGCAGATGTTTCCAAACAAGTGAGTAACAGTCACCAATAAGTACTGAAACGTATGCAAGTAAGTAATGCAATCTGTCACATACAACGGTCCTGAGCAATGCAAGTAATCAAGGAACATGCAACAACAGTTGTCCAGTTTCAGTAGTGTCTATCATACGTTCCTAACATACAATTAAGTAATCAAGGAACAAGCAGCAGCCGATATTTCGTAACAGGTCAGTAACAATCACCAATAACTACTGAAACGAATCCAAGTAACTAATGGAATCTGTCACTCACACCTGTCCTGAGCAATCCAAGTAATCAAGGAACATGCAGCAGCAGTTGTCCAGTTTCAGCAGTGTCTATCATACAATCCTAACATACTATTAAGTAATCAAGGAACAAGCAGTCGTAGATGTTTCCATACAAGTCAGTAACAATCACCAATAAGTACCGAAACATATGCAAGTAAGTAATGTAATCTGTCACTCACACCGGTCCTGAGCAATGCAAGTAATCAAGGAACATGCAGCAGCAGTTGACCAGTTTCAGCAGTGTCTATCATACGTTCCTAACATACATATAAGTAATCAAGGAACAAGCAGCAGCCAATGTTTCCATACAAGTCAGTAACAATCACCAATAAGTACCGAAACATATGCAAGAAAGTAATGCAATCTGTCACTCACGGCGATCCTGAGCAATGCAAGTAATCAAGGAACATGCAGTAGCAGTAGTCCAGTTTCAGCAGTGTCTATCATACGTTCCTAACAAACAATTAAGTAATCAAGGAACAAGCAGTAGCCGATGTTTCCATACAAGTCAGTAACAATCACCAATAAGTACCGAAACATATGCAAGTAAGTAATGCAATTTGTCACTCACAGCGGTCCTGAGCAATCCAATAATCAAGGAATATGCAACAGCAGTTGTCCAGTTTCCGCCGTGTCTATCATACGTCCCTAACGTACAAATAAGTAATCAAGGAACATGCAGTAGCAGTTGTCTTGTTTCAGCAGTGTCTATCATACGTTCCTAACATACAATTAAGTAATCAAGGAACAAGTAGGAGCAGATGTTTCCAAACAAGTGAGTAACAATCACCAATAAGTACTGAAACGTATGCAAGTAAGTAATGCAATCTGTCACATACAGCGGTCCTGAGCAATGCAAGTAATCAAGGAACATGCAACAACAGTTGTCCAGTTTCAGTAGTGTCTATCATACGTTCCTAACATAAAATTAAGTAATCAAGGAACAAGCAGCAGCCGATATTTCGTAACAAGTCAGTAACAATCACCAATAAGTACTGAAACGAATGCAAGTAACTAATGGAATCTGTCACTCACACCTGTCCTGAGCAATCCAAGTAATCAAGGAACATGCAGCAGCAGTTGTCCAGTTTTAGCAGTGTCTATCATACGTTCCTAACATACAATTAAGTAATCAAGGAACAAGCAGCAGCAGATGTTTCCATACAAGTCAGTAACAATCACCAATAAGTACCGAAACTTATGCAATTAAGTAATGGAATCTGTCAATCATACCTGCCCTGAGCAATCCAAGTAATCAAGGAACATGCAGCAGCAGTTGTCCAGTTTCAGCAGGGTCTATCATACGTTCCTAACATACAATTAAGTAATCAAGGAACAAGCAGCAGCCGATGTTTCCATACAAGTCAGTAACAATCACCAATAAGTACCGAAACATATGCAAATAAGTAATGCAATCTGTCTCTCCCAGCGGTCCTGAGCAATGCAAGTAATCAAGGAACATGCAGCAGCAGTAGTCCAGTTTCAGCAGTGTCTATCATAGGTTCCTAACATAGAATTAAGTAATCAAGGAACAAGCAGCAACCAATGTTTCCATACAAGTCTGTAACAATCACCAATAAGTACCGAAACATATGCAAGTAAGTAATGCAATTTGTCACTCACAGCGGTCCTGAGCAATCCAAGTTATCAAGGAACATGCAACAGCAGTTCTCCAGTTTCAGCAGTGTCTATCATACGTCCCTAACAAACAAATAAGTAATCAAGGAACATGCAACAACAATTGTCTAGTTTCAGCAATCTCTATCATTCGTTCCTAACATACTATCAAGTAATCAAGGAACAAGCAGCAGCAGATGTTTCCATACATGTCAGTAAGAATCACCAATAAGTACCGAAACATATGCAAAGTAAGTAATGTAATCTGTCACTCACACCGGTCCTGAGCAATGCAAGTAATCAAGGAACATGCAGCAGCAGCTGTCCAGTTTCAGCAGTGTCTATCATACGTTCCTAACATACAATTAAGTAATCAATGAACAAGCAGCAGCAAATGTTTCAATACAAGTCGGTAACAATCACCAATATGTACCAAAACATATGCAAATAAGTAATACAATCTATCACTCACACCGGTCCTGAGGAATGCAAGTATTCAAGGAACATGCAGCAGCAGTTGTCCAGTTTCAGCAGTGTCTATCATACGTTCCTAACATACAATTAAGTAATCGAGGAACAAGCAGCAACCGATGTTTCCATACAAGTCAGTAACAATCATCAAGAAGTACCGAAACATATGCAAGTAAGTAATGCAATCTGTCACTCATAGCGGTCCTGAGCAATGCAAGTAATCAAGGAACATGCAGCAGCAGTAGTCCAGTTTCAGCAGTGTCTGTCATACGTTCCTAACATACAATTAAGTAATCAAGGAAAAAGCAGCAACCGATGTATCCATACAAGTCTGTAACAATCACCAATAAGTACCAAAACATATGCAAGTAAGTAATGCAATACGTCCCTAACAAACAAATAAGTAATCAAGGAACATGTAGCAACAATTGTCTAGTTTCAGCAGTCTCTATCATAAGTTCCTAACATACTATTAAGTAATCAAGGAACAAGCAGCAGCAGATGTTTCCATACAAGTCAGTAAGAATCACCAATAAGTACCGAAACATATGCAAAGTAAGTAATGTAATCTGTCACTCACACCGGTCCTGAGCAATGCAAGTAATCAAGGAACATGCACAGCAGTTGTCTAGTTTCAGCAGTGTCTATCATACAATCCTAACATACTATTAAGTAATCAAGGAACAAGCAGCCGTAGATGTTTCCATACAAGTCAGTAACAATCACCAATAAGTACCGAAACATATGCAAGTAAGTAATGTAATCTGTCACTCACACCGGTCCTGAGCAATGCAAGTAATCAAGGAACATGCAACAACAGTTGACCAGTTTCAGCAGTGTCTATCATACGTTCCTAACATACATATAAGTAATCAAGGAACAAGCAGCTGCCAATGTTTCCATACAAGTCAGTAACAATCACCAATAAGTACCGAAACATATGCAAGTAAGTAATGCAATCTGTCACTCACAGCGGTCCTGAGCAATGCAAGTAATCAAGGAACATGCAGTAGCAGTAGTCCAGTTTCAGCAGTGTCTATCATACGTTCCTAACATACAATTAAGTAATCAAGGAACAAGCAGCAGCAGATGTTTCAATACAAGTTGGTAACAATCACCAATAAGTACCGAAACATATACATGTAAGTGATGCAATCTGTCACTCACGGCGGTCCTGAGCAATGCAAGTAATCAAGGAACATGCGGCAGCTGTTGTCTAGTTTCAGCAGTGTCTATCATACGTTCCTAACATATAATTAAGTAATCAAGGAACAAGCAGTAGATGTTTCCATACAAGTCTGCAACAATCACCAATAAGTACCGAAACTTATGCAAGTAAGTAATGTAATCTGTCACTCACACCGGTCCTAAGCAATGCAAGAAATCAAGGAACATGTAGCAGTAGTTGTCCAGTTTCAGCAGTGTCTATTAGACGTTCCTAAGAAACAATTAAGTAATCAAGGAACAAGCAGCAGTCGATGTTTCCATACAAGTCAGTAACAATCACCAATAAGTACCGAAACATATGCAAGTAAGTACTGCAATTTGTCACTCACAGCGGTCCTGAGCAATCCAATAATCAAGGAACATGCAACAGTTGTTGTCTAGTTTCAGCAGTGTCTATGATAGGTACCTAACATACAATTAAGTAATCAAGGAACAAGCAGCAGATGTTTCCATACAAGTCTGTAACAATCACCAATAAGTACCGAAACTTATGCAAGTAAGTAATGTAATCTGTCACTCACACCGATCCTGAGTAATGCAAGTAATCAAGGAACATGCAGCAGCAGTTGTCCAGTTTCAGCAGTGTCAATCATACGTTCCTAACAAACAATTAAGTAATCAAGGAACAAGCAGTAGCCGATGTTTCCATACAAGTCAGTAACAATCAACAATAAGTACCGAAACATATGCAAGTAAGTAATGCAATTTGTCACTCACAGCGGTCCTGAGCAATCCAATAATCAAGGAACAAGCAACAGCAGTTGTCCAGTTTCCGCCGTGTCTATCATACGTCCCTAACATACAAATAAGTAATCAAGGAACATGCAGTAGCAGTTGTCTTGTTTCAGCAGTGTCTATCATATGTTCCTAACATACAATTAAGTAATCAAGGAACAAGTAGGAGCAGATGTTTCCAAACAAGTGAGTAACAATCACCAATAAGTACTGAAACGTATGCAAGTAAGTAATGCAATCTGTCACATACAACGGTCCTGAGCAATGCAAGTAATCAAGGAACATGCAACAACAGTTGTCCAGTTTCAGTAGTGTCTATCATACGTTCCTAACATAGAATTAAGTAATCAAGGAACAAGCAGCAGCCGATATTTCGTAACAAGTCAGTAACAATCACCAATAAGTACTGAAACGAATGCAAGTAACTAATGGAATCTATCACTCACACCTGTCCTGAGCAATCCAAGTAATCAAGGAACATGCAGCAGCAGTTGTCCAGTTTCTACAGTGTCTATCATACGTTCCTAACATACAATTAAGTAATCAAGGAACAAGCAGCAGCAGATGTTTCCATACAAGTCAGTAACAATCACCAATAAGTACCGAAACTTATGCAAGTAAGTAATGGAATCTGTCAATCATACCTGTCCTGAGCAATCCAAGTAATCAAGGAACATGCAGCAGCAGTTGTCCAGTTTCAGCAGGGTCTATCATACGTTCCTAACAGACAATTAAGTAATCAAGGAACAAGCAGCAGCCGATGTTTCCATACAAGTCAGTAACAATCACCAATAAGTACCGAAACATATGCAAATAAGCAATGCAATCTGTCTCTCACAGCGGTCCTGAGCAGTGCAAGTAATCAAGGAACATGCAGCAGCTGTAGTCCAGTTTCAGCAGTGTCTATCAGACGTTCCTAAGAACAATTAAGTAATCAAGGAACAAGCAGCAGTCGATGTTTCCATACAAGTCAGTAACAATCACCAATAAGTACCGAAACATATGCAAGTACGTAATGCAATTTGTCACTCACAGCGGTCCTGAGCAATCCAATAATCAAGGAACATGCAACAGATGTTGTCTAGTTTCAGCAGTGTCTATGATACGTTCCTAACATACAATTAAGTAATCAAGGAACAAGCAGCAGATGTTTCCATACAAGTCTGTAACAATCACCAATAAGTACCGAAACTTATGCAAGTAAGTAATGTAATCTGTCACTCACACCGATCCTGAGTAATGCAAGTAATCAAGGAACATGCAGCAGCAGTTGTCCAGTTTCAGCAGTGTCTATCATACGTTCCTAACAAACAATTAAGTAATCATGGAACAAGCAGTAGCCGATGTTTCCATACAAGTCCGTAACAATCACCAATATGTACCGAAACATATGCAAGTAAGTAATGCAATTTGTCACTCACAGCGGTCCTGAGCAATCCAATAATCAAGGAATATGCAACAGCAGTTGTCCAGTTTCCGCCGTGTCTATCATACGTCCCTAACGTACAAATAAGTAATCAAGGAACATGCAGTAGCAGTTGTCTTGTTTCAGCAGTGTCTATCATACGTTCCTAACATACAATTAAGTAATCAAGGAACAAGAAGGAGCAGATGTTTCCAAACAAGTGAGTAACAATCACCAATAAGTACTGAAACGTATGCAAGTAAGTAATGCAATCTGTCACATACAGCGGTCCTGAGCAATGCAAGTAATCAAGGAACATGCAACAACAGTTGTCCAGTTTCAGTAGTGTCTATCATACGTTCCTAACATACAATTAAGTAATCAAGGAACAAGCAGCAGCCGATATTTCGTAACAAGTCAGTAACAATCACCAATAAGTACTGAAACGAATGCAAGTAACTAATGGAATCTGTCACTCACACCTGTCTTGAGCAATCCAAGTAATCAAGGAACATGCAGCAGCAGTTGTCCAGTTTCAGCAGTGTCTATCATACGTTCCTAACATACAATTAAGTAATCAAGGAACAAGCAGCAGCAGATGTTTCCATACAAGTCAGTAACAATCACCAATAAGTACCGAAACTTATGCAAGTAAGTAATGGAATCTGTCAATCATACCTACCCTGAGCAATCCAAGTAATCAAGGAACATGCAGCAGCAGTTGTCCAGTTTCAGCAGGGTCTATCATACGTTCCTAACATACAATTAAGTAATCAAGGAACAAGCAACAGCCGATGTTTCCATACAAGTCAGTGACAATCACCAATAAGTACCGAAACATATGCAAATAAGTAATGCAATCTGTCTCTCACAGCGGTCCTGAGCAATGCAAGTAATCAAGGAACATGCAGCAGCAGTAGTCCAGTTTCAGCAGTGTCTATCATACGTTCCTAACATACAATTAAGTAATCAAGGAACAAGCAGCAACCAATGTTTCCATACAAGTCTGTAACAATCACCAATAAGTACCGAAACTTATGCAAGTAAGTAATGTAATCTGTCACTCACACCGGTCCTAAGCAAGGCAAGTAATCAAGGAACATGTAGCAGTAGTTGTCAGTTTCAGCAGTGTCTATCATACGTTCCTAACAAACAATTAAGTAATCAAGGAACAAGCAGCAGCCGATGTTTCCATACAAGTCAGTAACAATCACCAATAAGTACCGAAACTTATGCAAGTAACTAATGTAATCTGTCACTCACACCAGTTTCAGCAGTGTCTATCATACGTTCCTAACATACAGTTAAGTTTTTCAAGGAACAAGCAGCAACCAATGTTTCCATACAAGTCTGTAAAAATCACCAATAAGTACCGAAACATATGCAAGTAAGTAATGCAATTTGTAACTCACAGCGGTCCTGAGCAATCCAAGTTATCAAGGAACATGCAACAGCAGTTGTCCAGTTTCAGCAGTGTCTATCATACCTCCCTAACATACAAATAAGTAATCAAGGAACATGCAGCACCAGTTGTCTAGTTTCAGCAGTATCATACGTTCCTAACATACTATTAAGTAATCAAGGAACAAGCAGCAGCAGATGTTTCCATACAAGTCAGTAAGAAATACCAATAAGTACCGAAACATGTGCAAAGTAAGTAATGTAATCTGTCACTCACACCGGTCCTAAAGATTGCAAGTAATCAAGGAACATGCAGCAGCAGTTGTCCAGTTTCAGCAGTGTCTATCATACGTTTCTAACAAACAATTAAGTAATCAAGGAACAAGCAGTAGCCGATATTTCCATACAAGTCAGTAACAATCACCAATAAGTACCGAAACATATGCAACTAAGTAATGCAATTTGTCACTCACAGCGGTCCTTAGCAATCCAATAATCAAGGAACATGCAACAGGAGTTGTCCAGTTTCAGCCGTGTCTATCATACGTCCCTAACATACAAATAAGTAATCAAGGAACATGCAGTAGCAGTTGTCATGTTTCAGCAGTGTCTATCATACGTTCCTAACATACAATTAAGTAATCAAGGAACAAGCAGGAGCAGATGTTTCCAAACAAGTGAGTAACAATCACCAATAAGTACTGAAACGTATGCAAGTAAGTAATGCAATCTGTCACATACAGCGGTCTTGAGCAATGCAAGTAATCAAGGAACATGCAACAACAGTTGTCCAGTTTCAGTAGTGTCTATCATACGTTCCTAACATACAATTAAGTAATCAAGGAACAAGCAGCAGCCGATATTTCGAAACAAGTCAGTAACAATCACCAATAAGTACTGAAACGTATGCAAGTAACTAATGGAATCTGTCACTCACACCTGTCCTGAGCAATCCAAGTAATCAAGGAACATGCAGCAGCAGTTGTCCAGTTTCAGCAGTGTCTATTATACGTTCCTGACATACAATTAAGTAATCAAGGAACAAGCAGCAGCAGATGTTTCCATACTAGTCAGTTACAATCACCAATAAGTACCGAAAGTTATGCAAGTAAGTAATGTAATCTGTCACTCATACCTGCCCTGAGCAATCCAAGTAATCAAGGAACATGCAGCAGCAGTTGTCCAGTTTCAGCAGGGTCTATCATACGTTCCTAACATACAATTAAGTAATCAAGGAACAAGCAGCAGCCGATGTTTCCATACAAGTCTGTAACAATCACCAATAAGTACCGAAACATATGCAAATAAGTAATGCAATCTGTCTTTCACAGCGGTCCTGAGCAATGCAAGTAATCAAGGAAAATGCAGCAGCAGTAGTCCAGTTTCAGCAGTGTCTATCATACGTTCCTAACATACAATTAAGTAATCAAGGAACAAGCAGCAACCAATGTTTCCATGCAAGTCAGTAACAATCACCAATAATTACCGAAACTTATGCAAGTAAGTAATGTAATCTGTCACTCACACAGGTCCTGAGCAATGCAAGTAATCAAGGAACATGTAGTAGTAGTTGTCCAGTTTCAGCAGTGTCTATCATACGTTCCTAACAAACAATTAAGTAAGCAAGGAACAAGCAGCAGCCGATGTCTCCATACAAGTCAGTAACAATCACCAATAAGTACCGAAACATATGCAACTAAGTAATGCAATTTGTCACTCACAGCGGTCCTTAGCAATCCAATAATCAAGGAACATGCAACAGGAGTTGTCCAGTTTCAGCCGTGTCTATCATACGTCCCTAACATACAAATAAGTAATCAAGGAACATGCAGTAGCAGTTGTCATGTTTCAGCAGTGTCTATCATACGTTCCTAACATACAATTAAGTAATCAAGGAACAAGCAGGAGCAGATGTTTCCAAACAAGTGAGTAACAATCAC
Organism: Centrapalus pauciflorus; assembly: GCA_020465985.1. Classification (NCBI taxonomy): domain Eukaryota; kingdom Viridiplantae; phylum Streptophyta; class Magnoliopsida; order Asterales; family Asteraceae; genus Centrapalus; species Centrapalus pauciflorus. The sequence goes on along the minus strand of JAANYP010002351.1, from coordinate 41,317 downwards.
CAATAAGTACTGAAACGTATGCAAGTAAGTAATGCAATCTGTCACATACAGCGGTCTTGAGCAATGCAAGTAATCAAGGAACATGCAACAACAGTTGTCCAGTTTCAGTAGTGTCTATCATACGTTCCTAACATACAATTAAGTAATCAAGGAACAAGCAGCAGCCGATATTTCGAAACAAGTCAGTAACAATCACCAATAAGTACTGAAACGTATGCAAGTAACTAATGGAATCTGTCACTCACACCTGTCCTGAGCAATCCAAGTAATCAAGGAACATGCAGCAGCAGTTGTCCAGTTTCAGCAGTGTCTATTATACGTTCCTGACATACAATTAAGTAATCAAGGAACAAGCAGCAGCAGATGTTTCCATACTAGTCAGTTACAATCACCAATAAGTACCGAAAGTTATGCAAGTAAGTAATGTAATCTGTCACTCATACCTGCCCTGAGCAATCCAAGTAATCAAGGAACATGCAGCAGCAGTTGTCCAGTTTCAGCAGGGTCTATCATACGTTCCTAACATACAATTAAGTAATCAAGGAACAAGCAGCAGCCGATGTTTCCATACAAGTCTGTAACAATCACCAATAAGTACCGAAACATATGCAAATAAGTAATGCAATCTGTCTTTCACAGCGGTCCTGAGCAATGCAAGTAATCAAGGAAAATGCAGCAGCAGTAGTCCAGTTTCAGCAGTGTCTATCATACGTTCCTAACATACAATTAAGTAATCAAGGAACAAGCAGCAACCAATGTTTCCATGCAAGTCAGTAACAATCACCAATAATTACCGAAACTTATGCAAGTAAGTAATGTAATCTGTCACTCACACAGGTCCTGAGCAATGCAAGTAATCAAGGAACATGTAGTAGTAGTTGTCCAGTTTCAGCAGTGTCTATCATACGTTCCTAACAAACAATTAAGTAAGCAAGGAACAAGCAGCAGCCGATGTCTCCATACAAGTCAGTAACAATCACCAATAAGTACCGAAACATATGCAACTAAGTAATGCAATTTGTCACTCACAGCGGTCCTTAGCAATCCAATAATCAAGGAACATGCAACAGGAGTTGTCCAGTTTCAGCCGTGTCTATCATACGTCCCTAACATACAAATAAGTAATCAAGGAACATGCAGTAGCAGTTGTCATGTTTCAGCAGTGTCTATCATACGTTCCTAACATACAATTAAGTAATCAAGGAACAAGCAGGAGCAGATGTTTCCAAACAAGTGAGTAACAATCACCAATAAGTACTGAAACGTATGCAAGTAAGTAATGCAATCTGTCACATACAGCGGTCTTGAGCAATGCAAGTAATCAAGGAACATGCAACAACAGTTGTCCAGTTTCAGTAGTGTCTATCATACGTTCCTAACATACAATTAAGTAATCAAGGAACAAGCAGCAGCCGATATTTCGAAACAAGTCAGTAACAATCACCAATAAGTACTGAAACGTATGCAAGTAACTAATGGAATCTGTCACTCACACCTGTCCTGAGCAATCCAAGTAATCAAGGAACATGCAGCAGCAGTTGTCCAGTTTCAGCAGTGTCTATTATACGTTCCTGACATACAATTAAGTAATCAAGGAACAAGCAGCAGCAGATGTTTCCATACTAGTCAGTTACAATCACCAATAAGTACCGAAAGTTATGCAAGTAAGTAATGTAATCTGTCACTCATACCTGCCCTGAGCAATCCAAGTAATCAAGGAACATGCAGCAGCAGTTGTCCAGTTTCAGCAGGGTCTATCATACGTTCCTAACATACAATTAAGTAATCAAGGAACAAGCAGCAGCCGATGTTTCCATACAAGTCTGTAACAATCACCAATAAGTACCGAAACATATGCAAATAAGTAATGCAATCTGTCTTTCACAGCGGTCCTGAGCAATGCAAGTAATCAAGGAAAATGCAGCAGCAGTAGTCCAGTTTCAGCAGTGTCTATCATACGTTCCTAACATACAATTAAGTAATCAAGGAACAAGCAGCAACCAATGTTTCCATGCAAGTCAGTAACAATCACCAATAATTACCGAAACTTATGCAAGTAAGTAATGTAATCTGTCACTCACACAGGTCCTGAGCAATGCAAGTAATCAAGGAACATGTAGTAGTAGTTGTCCAGTTTCAGCAGTGTCTATCATACGTTCCTAACAAACAATTAAGTAAGCAAGGAACAAGCAGCAGCCGATGTCTCCATACAAGTCAGTAACAATCACCAATAAGTACCGAAACTTATGCAAGTAAGTAATGTAATCTGTCACTCACACCGGTCCTAAGCAATGCAAGTAATCAAGGAACATGCAGCAGCAGTTGTCCAGTTTCAGCAGTGTCTATCATACGTTCCTAACAAACAATTAAGTAATCAAGGAACAAGCAGCAGCCGATGTTTCCATACAAGTCAGTAACAATCACCAATAAGTACTGAAACATATGCAAGTAAGTAATGCAATTTGTCACTCACAGCGGTCCTGAGCAATCCAATAATCAAGGAACATGCAACAGCAGTTTTCCAGTTTCAGCCGTGTCTATCATACGTCCCTAACATACAAATAAGTAATCAAGGAACATGCAGCAGCATTTGTCTAGTTTCAGCAGTGTCCATCATACGTTCCTAACATACAATTAAATAATCAAGGATCAAGCAGGAGCAGATGTTTCCAAACAAGTGAGTAACAATCACCAATGAGTACTGAAACGTATGCAAGTAAGTAATGCAATCTGTCACATACAGCGGTCCTGAGCAATGCAAGTAATCAAGGAATATGCAAAAACAGTTGTCCAGTTTCAGTAATGTGTCTATCATACGTTCCTAACATACAATTAAGTACTCAAGGAACAAGCAGCAGCCGATATTTCGAAACAAGGCAGTAACAATCACCAATAAGTACTGAAACGTATGCAAGTAACTAATGGAATCTGTCACTCACACTCGTCCTGACCAATCCAAGTAATCTAGGAACATGCAGCAGCAGTTGTCCAGTTTCAGCAGTGTCTATCATACGTTCCTAACATACAATTAAGTAATCAAGGAACAAGCAGCATCAGATGTTTCCATACAAGTCAGTAACAATCACCAATAAGTACCGAAACTTATGCAAGTAAGTAATGGAATCTCTCACTCATACTTGTCTTGAGCAATCAAAGTAATCTAGGAACATGCAGCAGCATTTGTCCAGTTTCAGCAGGGTCTATCATACGTTCCTAACATACAATTAAGTAATCAAGGAACAAGCAGCAGCCGATGTTTCCATGCAAGTCAGTAACAATCACCAATAAGTACCGAAACATATGCAAATAAGTAATGCAATCTGTCTCTCACAGCGGTCCTGAGCAATGCAAGTAATCAAGGAACATGCTGCAGCAGTAGTCCAGTTTCAGCAGTGTCTATCATACGTTCCTAACATACAGTTAAGTAATCAAGGAACAAGCAGCAACCAATGTTTCCATACAAGTCTGTAAAAATCACCAATAAGTACCAAAACATATGCAAGCAAGTAATGCAATTTGTCACTCACAGCGGTCCTGAGCAATCCAAGTTATCAAGGATCATGCACCAGCAGTTGACCAGTTTCAGCAGTGTCTATCATACGTCCCTAACATACAAATAAGTAATCAAGGAACATGCAGCACCAGTTGTCTAGTTTCAGCAGTGTCTATCATACGTTCCTAACATACTATTAAGTAATCAAGGAACAAGCAGCAGCAGATGTTTCCATACAAGTCAGTAAGAATCACCAATAAGTACCGAAACATGTGCAAAGTAAGTAATGTAATCTGTCACTCACACCGGTCCTAAACATTGCAAGTAATCAAGGAACATGCAGCAGCAGTTGTCCAGTTTCAGCAGTGTCTATCATACGTTCCTAACATACAATTAAGTAATCAAGGAACAAGCAGCAGCCGATGTTTCCATACAAGTCAGTAACAATTACCAATAAGTACCGAAACATATGCAAGTAAGTAATGCAATTTGTCACTCACAGCGATCCTGAGCAATCCAATAATCAAGGAACATGCAACAGGAGTTGTCCAGTTTCAGTCGTGTCTATCATACGTCCCTAACATACAAATAAGTAATCAAGGAACATGCAGTAGCAGTTGTCATGTTTCAGCAGTGTCGATCATACGTTCCTAACATACAATTAAGTAATCAAGGAATAAGCAGGAGCAGATGTTTCCAAACAAGTGAGTAACAATCACCAATAAGTACTGAAACGTATGCAAGTAAGTAATGCAATCTGTCACATACAGCGGTCTTGAGCAATGCAAGTAATCAAGGAACATGCAACAACAGTTGTCCAGTTTCAGTAGTGTCTATCATACGTTCCTAACATACAATTAAGTAATCAAGGAACAAGCAGCAGCCGATATTTCGAAACAAGTCAGTAACAATCACCAATAAGTACTGAAACGTATGCAAGTAACTAATGGAATCTGTCACTCACACCTGTCCTGAGCAATCCAAGTAATCAAGGAACATGCAGCAGCAGTTGTCCAGTTTCAGCAGTGTCTATCATACGTTCCTAACATACAATTAAGTAATCAAGGAACAAGCAGCAGCAGATGTTTCCATACTAGTCAGTTACAATCACCAATAAGTACCGAAAATTATGCAAGTAAGTAATGTAATCTGTCACTCATACCTGCCCTGAGCAATCCAAGTAATCAAGGAACATGTAGCAGCAGTTGTCCAGTTTCAGCAGGGTCTATCATACGTTCCTAACATACAATTAAGTAATCAAGGAACAAGCAGCAGCCGATGTTTCCATACAAGTCTATAACAATCACCAATAAGTACCGAAACATATGCAAATAAGTAATGCAATCTGTCTTTCACAGCGGTCCTGAGCAATGCAAGTAATCAAGGAAAATGCAGCAGCAGTAGTCCAGTTTCAGTAGTGTCTATCATACGTTCCTAACATACAATTAAGTAATCAAGGAACAAGCAGCAACCAATGTTTCCATACAAGTCAGTAACAATCACCAATAATTACCGAAACTTATGCAAGTAAGTAATGTAATCTGTCACTCACACAGGTCCTGAGCAATGCAAGTAATCAAGGAACATGTAGTAGTAGTTGTCCAGTTTCAGCAGTGTCTATCATACGTTCCTAACAAACAATTAAGTAAGCAAGGAACAAGCAGCAGCCGATGTCTCCATACAAGTCAGTAACAATCACCAATAAGTACCGAAACTTATGCAAGTAAGTAATGTAATCTGTCACTCACACCGATCCTAAACATTGCAAGTAATCAAGGAACATGCAGCAGCAGTTGTCCAGTTTCAGCAGTGTCTATCATACGTTCCTAACATACAATTAAGTAATCAAGGAACAAGCAGCAGCAGATGTTTCAATACAAGTCGGTAACAATCAACAATAAGTACCGAAACATATGCAAGTAGGTAATGCAATCTGTCACTCATAGCGGTCCTTAGCAATGCAAGTAATCAAGGAACATGCAGCAACAGTTGTCTAGTTTCAGCGGTGTCTATCATACGTTCCTAACATACAATTAAGTAATCAAGGAACAACCAGCAGCAGATATTTCCATACAAGTCTGTAACAATCACCAATAAGTACCGAAACTTATGCAAGTAAGTTATGCAATCTGTCACTCACAGCGGTCCTGAGCAATGCAAGTAATCAAGGAACATGCAACAGCTGTTGTCTAGTTTCAGCGTGTCTATCATACGTTCCTAACATACAATTAAGTAATCAAGGAACAATCAGCAGATGTTTCCATTCAAGTCTGTAACAATCACCAATAAGTACCGAAACATATGCAAGTGAGTAATGTAATCTGTCACTCACACCTGTCTTGAGCAATCCAAGTAATCTAGGAACATGCAGCAGCATTTGTCCAGTTTCAGCAGGGTCTATCATACGTTCCTAACATACAATTAAGTAATCAAGGAACAAGCAGCAGCCGATGTTTCCATGCAAGTCAGTAACAATCACCAATAAGTACCGAAACATATGCAAATAAGTAATGCAATCTGTCTCTCACAGCGGTCCTGAGCAATGCAAGTAATCAAGGAACATGCTGCAGCAGTAGTCCAGTTTCAGCAGTGTCTATCATACGTTACTAACATACAGTTAAGTAATCAAGGAACAAGCAGCAACCAATGTTTCCATACAAGTCTGTAAAAATCACCAATAAGTACAAAAACATATGCAAGCAAGTAATGCAATTTGTCACTCACAGCGGTCCTGAGCAATCCAAGTTATCAAGGATCATGCACCAGCAGTTGTCCAGTTTCAGCAGTGTCTATCATACGTCCCTAACATACAAATAAGTAATCAAGGAACATGCAGCACCAGTTGTCTAGTTTCAGCAGTGTCTATCATACGTTCCTAACATACTATCAAGTAATCAAGGAACAAGCAGCAGCAGATGTTTCCATACAAGTCAGTAAGAATCACCAATAAGTACCGAAACATGTGCAAAGTAAGTAATGTAATCTGTCACTCACACCGGTCCTAAACATTGCAAGTAATCAAGGAACATGCAGCAGCAGTTGTCCAGTTTCAGCAGTGTCTATTATACGTTCCTAACATAAAATTAAGTAATCAAGGAACAAGCAGCAGCAGATGTTTCAATACAAGTCTGTAACAATCAACAATAAGTACCGAAACATATGCAAGTAGGTAATGCAATCTGTCACTCATAGCGGTCCTTAGCAATGCAAGTAATCAAGGAACATGCAGCAGCAGTTGTCTAGTTTCAGCGGTGTCTATCATACGTTCCTAACATACAATTAAGTAATCAAGGAACAACCAGCAGCAGATGTTTCCATACAAGTCTGTAACAATCACCAATAAGAACCGAAACATATGCAAGTAAGTTATGCAATCTGTCACTCACAGCGGTTCTGAGCAATGCAAGTAATCAAGGAACATGCAACAGCTGTTGTCTAGTTTCAGCGTGTCTATCATACGTTCCTAACATACAATTAAGTAATCAAGGAACAATCAGCAGATGTTTCCATTCAAGTCTGTAACAATCACCAATAAGTACCGAAACATATGCAAGTGAGTAATGTAATCTGTCACTCACACCGGTCCTGAGCAATGCAAGTAATCAAGGAACATGCGGCAGTGGTTGTCCAGTTTCAGCAGTGTCAATCATACGTTCCTAACAAACAATTAAGTAATCAAGGAACAAGCAGTAGCCGATGTTTCCATATAAGTCAGTAACAATTACCAATAAGTACCGAAACATATGCAAGTAAGTAATGCAATTTGTCACTCACAGCGGTCCTGAGCAATCCAATAATCAAGGAACATGCAACAACAGTTTTCCAGTTTCAGCCATGTCTATCATACGTCCCTAACATACAAATAAGTAATCAAGGAACATGCAGCAGCATTTGTCTAGTTTCAGCAGTGTCCATCATACGTTCCTAACATACAATTAAATAATCAAGGATCAAGCAGGAGAAGATGTTTCCAAACAAGTGAGTAACAATCACCAATGAGTACTGAAACGTATGCAAGTAAGTAATGCAATCTGTCACATACAGCGGTCCTGAGCAATGCAAGTAATCAAGGAATATGCAAAAACAGTTGTCCAGTTTCAGTAATGTGTCTATCATACGTTCCTAACATACAATTAAGTAGTCACGGAACAAGCAGCAGCCGATATTTCGAAACAAGGCAGTAACAATCACCAATAAGTACTGAAACGTATGCAAGTAACTAATGGAATCTGTCACTCACACTCGTCCTGACCAATCCAAGTAATCTAGGAACATGCAGCAGCAGTTGTCCAGTTTCAGAAGTGTCTATCATACGTTCCTAACATACAATTAAGTAATCAAGGAACAAGCAGCATCAGATGTTTCCATACAAGTCCGTAACAATCACCAATAAGTACCGAAACTTATGCAAGTAAGTAATGGAATCTCTCACTCATACTTGTCTTGAGCAATCCAAGTAATCAAGGAACATGCAGCAGCATTTGTCCAGTTTCAGCAGGGTCTATCATACGTTCCTAACATACAATTAAGTAATCAAGGAACAAGCAGCAGCCGATGTTTCCATGCAAGTCAGTAACAATCACCAATAAGTACCGAAACATATGCAAATAAGTAATGCAATCTGTCTCTCACAGCGGTCCTGAGCAATGCAAGTAATCAAGGAACATGCTGCAGCAGTAGTCCAGTTTCAGCAGTGTCTATCATACGTTCCTAACATACAGTTAAGTAATCAAGGAACAAGCAGCAACCAATGTTTCCATACAAGTCTGTAAAAATCACCAATAAGTACAAAAACATATGCAAGCAAGTAATGCAATTTGTCACTCACAGCGGTCCTGAGCAATCCAAGTTATCAAGGATCATGCACCAGCAGTTGTCCAGTTTCAGCAGTGTCTATCATACGTCCCTAACATACAAATAAGTAATCAAGGAACATGCAGCACCAGTTGTCTAGTTTCAGCAGTGTCTATCATACGTTCCTAACATACTATTAAGTAATCAAGGAACAAGCAGCAGCAGATGTTTCCATACAAGTCAGTAAGAATCACCAATAAGTACCGAAACATGTGCAAAGTAAGTAATGTAATCTGTCACTCACACCGGTCCTAAACATTGCAAGTAATCAAGGAACATGCAGCAGCAGTTGTCCAGTTTCAGCAGTGTCTATCATACGTTCCTAACATACAATTAAGTAATCAAGGAACAAGCAGCAGCAGATGTTTCAATACAAGTCGGTAACAATCAACAATAAGTACCGAAACATATGCAAGTAGGTAATGCAATCTGTCACTCATAGCGGTCCTTAGCAATGCAAGTAATCAAGGAACATGCAGCAGCAGTTGTCTAGTTTCAGCGGTGTCTATCATACGTTCCTAACATACAATTAAGTAATCAAGGAACAACCAGCAGCAGATGTTTCCATACAAGTCTGTAACAATCACCAATAAGTACCGAAACATATGCAAGTAAGTTATGCAATCTGTCACTCACAGCGGTCCTGAGCAATGCAAGTAATCAAGGAACATGCAACAGCTGTTGTCTAGTTTCAGCGTGTCTATCATACGTTCCTAACATACAATTAAGTAATCAAGGAACAATCAGCAGATGTTTCCATTCAAGTCTGTAACAATCACCAATAAGTACCGAAACATATGCAAGTGAGTAATGTAATCTGTCACTCACACCGGTCCTGAGCAATGCAAGTAATCAAGGAACATGCGGCAGTGGTTGTCCAGTTTCAGCAGTGTCTATCATACGTTCCTAACAAACAATTAAGTAATCAAGGAACAAGCAGCAGCCGATGTTTCCACACAAGTCAGTAACAATTACCAATAAGTACCGAAACATATGCAAGTAAGTAATGCAATTTGTCACTCACAGCGGTCCTGAGCAATCCAATAATCAAGGAACATGCAACAACAGTTTTCCAGTTTCAGCCATGTCTATCATACGTCCCTAACATACAAATAAGTAATCAAGGAACATGCAGCAGCATTTGTCTAGTTTCAGCAGTGTCCATCATACGTTCCTAACATACAATTAAATAATCAAGGATCAAGCAGGAGCAGATGTTTCCAAACAAGTGAGTAACAATCACCAATGAGTACTGAAACGTATGCAAGTAAGTAATGCAATCTGTCACATACAGCGGTCCTGAGCAATGCAAGTAATCTAGGAATATGCAAAAACAGTTGTCCAGTTTCAGTAATGTGTCTATCATACGTTCCTAACATACAATTAAGTAATCAAGGAACAAGCAGCAGCCGATATTTCGAAACAAGGCAGTAACAATCACCAATAAGTACTGAAACGTATGCAAGTAACTAATGGAATCTGTCACTCACACTCGTCCTGACCAATCCAAGTAATCTAGGAACATGCAGCAGCAGTTGTCCAGTTTCAGCAGTGTCTATCATACGTTCCTAACATATAATTAAGTAATCAAGGAACAAGCAGCATCAGATGTTTCCATACAAGTCAGTAACAATCACCAATAAGTACCGAAACTTATGCAAGTAAGTAATGGAATCTCTCACTCATACTTGTCTTGAGCAATCCAAGTAATCAAGGAACATGCAGCAGCATTTGTCTAGTTTCATCAGGGTCTATCATACGTTCCTAACATACAATTAAGTAATCAAGGAACAAGCAGCAGCCGATGTTTCCATGCAAGTCAGTAACAATCACCAATAAGTACCGAAACATATGCAAATAAGTAATGCAATCTGTCTCTCACAGCGGTCCTGAGCAATGCAAGTAATCAAGGAACATGCTGCAACAGTAGTCCAGTTTCAGCAGTGTCTATCATACGTTCCTAACATACAGTTAAGTAATCAAGGAACAAGCAGCAACCAATGTTTCCATACAAGTCTGTAAAAATCACCAATAAGTACCAAAACATATGCAAGCAAGTAATGCAATTTGTCACTCACAGCGGTCCTGAGCAATCCAAGTTATCAAGGATCATGCACCAGCAGTTGTCCAGTTTCAGCAGTGTCTATCATACATCCCTAACATACAAATATGTAATCAAGGAACATGCAGCACCAGTTGTCTAGTTTCAGCAGTGTCTATCATACGTTCCTAACATACTATTAAGTAATCAAGGAACAAGCAGCAGCAGATGTTTCCATACAAGTCAGTAAGAATCACCAATAAGTACTGAAACATGTGCAAAGTAAGTAATGTAATCTGTCACTCACACCGGTCCTAAACATTGCAAGTAATCAAGGAACATGCAGCAGCAGTTGTCCAGTTTCAGCAGTGTCTATCATACGTTCCTAACATACAATTAAGTAATCAAGGAACAAGCAGCAGCAGATGTTTCAATACAAGTCGGTAACAATCAACAATAAGTACCAAAACATATGCAAGTAGGTAATGCAATCTGTCACTCATAGCGGTCCTTAGCAATGCAAGTAATCAAGGAACATGCAGCAGCAGTCGTCTAGTTTCAGCGGTGTCTATCATACGTTCCTAACATACAATTAAGTAATCAAGGAACAACCAGCAGCAGATGTTTCCATACAAGTCTGTAACAATCACCAATAAGTACCGAAACTTATGCAAGTAAGTTATGCAATCTGTCACTCACAGCGGTCCTGAGCAATGCAAGTAATCAAGGAACATGCAACAGCTGTTGTCTAGTTTCAGCGTGTCTATCATACGTTCCTAACATACAATTAAGTAATCAAGGAACAATCAGCAGATGTTTCCATTCAAGTCTCTAACAATCACCAATAAGTACCGAAACATATGCAAGTGAGTAATGTAATCTGTCACTCACACCGGTCCTGAGCAATGCAAGTAATCAAGGAACATGCGGCAGTGGTTGTCCAGTTTCAGCAGTGTCTATCATACGTTCCTAACAAACAATTAAGTAATTAAGGAACAAGCAGCAGCCGATGTTTCCATACAAGTCAGTAACAATTACCAATAAGTACCGAAACATATGCAAGTAAGTAATGCAATTTGTCACTCACAGCGGTCCTGAGCAATCCAATAATCAAGGAACATGCAACAGTAGTTGTCCAGTTTCAGCAGTGTCTATCATACGTCCCTAACATACAAATAAGTAATCAAGGAACATGCAGCAGCAGTTGTCTAGTTTCAGCAGTGTATATCATACGTTCCTAACATGCAATTAAGTAATCAAGGAACAAGCAGGAGCAGATGTTTCCAAACAAGTCAGTAACAATCACTAATAAGTACTGAAACGTATGCAAGTAAGTAATGCAATTTGTCACATACAGCGGTCCTGAGCAATGCAAGTAATCAAGGAACATGCAACAACAGTTGTCCAGTTTCAGCAGTGTCTATCATACGTTCCTAACATACAATTAAGTAATCAAGGAACAAGCAGCAACCAATGTTTCCATACAAGTCTGTAAAAATCACCAATAAGTAATGAAACATATGCAAGTAAGTAATTAAATTTGTCACTCACAGCGGTCCTGAGCAATCCAAGTTATCAAGGAACATGCAACAGCAGTTGTCCAGTTTCAGCAGTGTCTATCATACGTCCCTAACATACAAATAAGTAATCAAGGAACATGCAGCAGCAGTAGTCCAGTTTCAGCAGTGTCTATCATACGTTCCTAACATACAGTTAAGTAATCAAGGAACAAGCAGCAACCAATGTGTAACAGCCCGTAATTTATTAAATATAAATTACAGCATCAGACTTTTGATAATAAAGCAATTTTATCCAAATATTAGTAATTAACTGAAAACATGAATCTTAAAATAGTTAATTATATTAAGTTATAATTAATTATGAAAAGTTGCCCAAAATTAGCTGAAATAAAATTAATAATTAAAATTCAGCTAAATGACAAATTAAAGACTGAAAATGACGAAACGGACTAAAATGAATAAAAAATGTGACTAAAAGTCAATTATGCAGATCGGATTGTTGGGAATAAAAGATGGTCAATTCCGGAAAATTCAGTAGAAAATCTGATTTTCGCTATTTTCCTATAAATATGAGCTCCCCTCCTCACTTCTTAAGTTTGGAAACTTGGGCTCTCCTCCTTCTCTCTCTAAGATTGTCCTTCTCTCTAGCATTTCTCCTAATCGAACCGTCGGATTCTCGTGATTCATACGCCATCGGATAGAGATCGTCGAGCTCTTCACGAATCTACCATTACATGTTTGATTTCGTCCGGATTTGAGGTAAGATCGACCCCTTTTCTATCTTTTGTTTCGGTTTTGAAAGAGCAATTTCGAGTTTGCTCATTTTCCCTTCATTTGAAGCTGATTTGCTTCCGTTTAGGACCTGTTTTTGCTTGGAAATCATCTATAGTCGAAGGATATAGCTTGGACGAAGGTTAGTAACTACTTTTCCATCAATTATGTTCATATTAAGATGATAAAACCTGGAAAACCGTTGAACTTGTAGAACAAACTCGAGTTATTCATGTGTTTCGAATCTAATCACTTAGACTCGAGGTTGTATAGTTCGAATCTACTCCCCTTAGAATCTAATTTATGTGTCTCGAATCTGTTTAGCTAGATTCGAATATGTGTGTTTTGAATCTGACCTTCCCTAGACTCGAATGTAGGCCTTCGAATCTGTCTAGCCCATCTCGAATGTATGCATGGAACTATGTATGCCTTCGAATCTAAGTGTGTGTTTCGAATCTATAGATTCGAATTAGGTGTGGTTCGAATCTAACTTCCTTAATTCGAATCTGTGTTTGTTCCTAGCCAAAGTTAAATTCCTAAAATCAGATTAAGTAATTAATCAACCTATTGTAATTAAAAGTATAATATGATTATGATAAAACTCACAAGTTCAAGTTGCATATCTATTTTATGCACAAATGAATTAACAGACTCTGTACGAACCCTTAGAATTTGTATGACCTGTTCAACTTGTTAAGTAATACGATTGGCTTTGTTTCAAGGCCACACATCTGTAATTAGATGAATCGTATTAATCTGATAAGAATAGACTCACCTTGGGACGATAGGAACTACCTCAGACTCGACAGCCAGAACTGACAATAACCTGAATATGTAACTAGGGTTATATAGATTATGTCACAGACTTGACATTAATATGCCAGACTTGAAACTGAAATGCAGGAACCCGTTGATTTGACAGAGTAAACTGAACCGCTTAATTCGTTAAGCATTATCTGACTACGGACCACTGTGAGTGACAGATTTCATTAATTACTTGCATATATTTCGATACTTATTGGTGAATGTATTGACTGTATGGAAACTTCTGATTGTTGCTGCATGTTTCTTTAATACTATATTGTATCATAGAAACGTACTTTTGACATTACTGAAGCTAGACACTTGAATTGCCTTGATTGCATGTTCACTTTTACATTTTATGTAAATACGTATCATGCTTATTGCTTACTTGACTGTATAAATATTTGCCGCTGCATATTGCATTATCCGACAGGACCGAATGTGAGATCTCCATTCACAGGAGGGAATTCTGCAGATTCCTTTCCTATTTGACTTGTTTCCATACACCTCCCGTAGGGCTGCGGCCTTACACATGGGAATACCGACTGGGTTGTCTCCCAACCTTTTTGACGTCTCTGACGTATTGCCGACAGGAACTGATAGTATGTTATATGTGTGTGGTAACTAATGGAATTCTGTTAACTCACTAAGCTTTGTTAGCTTACTCTGTCATGACAACTCCTTTTCAGGAAAAGCTGATAAAGGCAAGACCATAGCAGGTAGTTCGTCCCAGGCTAAGTGAATCTGGACTTTGATCAATAGCAGACTTATGGATTTGATGACGCCTATTTTGAAAAGATGTTGCGGTCTCGGGTAGCTTGTTCAGTCTTCCGCACTCTGATTGAAGATTTAGAAGCTAGTTAGACCACCATTTGATTTTAATATATTGTTGTAATTAAGTATTCATGCTGATGGACCTGTGGTATCAAACAATTAGTAATATTTATTACTTAATGAAATGAAATATTATGACGTGTACTGTTTGTGGAAACTTGGATGTTACAAAGTTGGTATCAGAGCAGCAGTTTAATCATCGGATTGGCCACCCGATACTTAAACTACTGGTATGGTATGGACTATGTGACTCTGAATTCCCGAACAAGTCACCGAGGCCTAGGGTAACCTAATTAGTAAAGGACTACCCACACAACTTGACCTAAGATAGGCAAATGATGACTGATAGGATGGGGGAGGGATTGACTGACTTGACTTTGACTTGACTTTGTGAGTCTGATTAACTGCCTTCATATCTATGAATTTAGATATGATTATCTGACGTAGGAATTATGACTCGAACTGTGCTTATTTGAATCAGGAAATAATAGCTATTTCCTTTATATTTTCAGCCAATGGCTGATAAGAATCCGACTGTTGCTGGTACCTCGACTGTTGGTAAAGCTGCTGATGCTACAGCTGATCAACACAAAGAATCTGTTCATGTAGAGGACTTAGGCACTGACCCTGAAAATACTGTTAATGACTCAAGCAGTACTGCCACCCCTGTGCCTCCTCAGCAGGCTCAATTGATTGACCTCGTTCATAAGTTGAATGAGGATAACCGTAGGCAGATGCAGCTTATGATGGATAGAAATCGATTACAGACTGATATGGCAGTTGAAGACCGATTTAGGGAGATTAAGGATTTGTTGACCAAGGGTAAAGCAGTGATGCAGACTGACGAAGTAAACCAGCGTGAAATGGAATTTAAGCGCCGTGAAGAAGAACTTAGGTTGCGAGAACTTAAGTTACAGGAATTAAAACTGAAGCATAGGGAAGAAATGTTAGCGAAGCCGAAGAAGGACAGGAAGAGGAAACATAGACATGTGTCCTCTGATGAAAGTGAGACTGACTCTTCCGACCATCACGTTAAGGTGAGACGAGAGTGTACATTTGTTGACTTTAAGAAATGTGGGGTCGTACATTTGCGGGGTCATCTGATCCTGTTAAAGCTATGGACTGGGTCGCGAATGTGGAGAAAGCGTTTAAACTCTCCAAGTGTAATGAAGAAGATAAGGTGACATTTGCGACGGGAATGTTGGAAGATGGAGCTGGCCGTTGGTGGAAGTCAATTACGAATCCCATGTCTGAAGCAATGGAGAAATCCATTACTTGGGATCAATTTAAGATTCATCTGAAAGAAAAATACTGCCCCCAGGATGTTAAGCGCCAGATGGAGAAAACCATGCTATCTTTTCAGCAAGGTACAAGATCCGTGACGGACTATGAGCTGGAATTTACCAGGCTCTCGCTATTATCTGATCACCCTGTTGATACCGACGAAAGGAGAAGAGATTTGTTTGTGGATGGTTTGGATCGAGAAATCCGGAAGTTTGTGAAATCTGGCAGACCGAGAAGTTATATTGAGGCAGTGGAAATTGCTAGGGTAGGTGAGCTTGAAATCTATCCTGAGCGCGCATGTCCTTTTATTGCTAAATCTAATAAGAAAGAAAAATCTGAGAGAGCTGAAAAGAAGAATGAAAGTTCGAAGAAGGGAGATAAGCAGTCTTCCAAGAAAGCTAAGTCGTATGCTGTGACCTCGACGCCAAAGCCTGCTTGTCCTCGCTGCAAGCAAACTCATGAAGGGAAATGCGATCCTGCGTTCGTTAGATGTTACTGCTGTAGACAGAATGGTCATGATCGGTCAGAATGTCCCAGGCGCAATGAGGCTTGCAGAAACTGCATTACGTTGGGGCATCATGCTAAAGACTGTACCCGACCCCGATTTGTTCCTCCGCCTACATCTTCACCTCAGCAATCAGTCAAAGGTTCTTCTGCCCCGAGGAATCAACCGAGATCTTTCCAGATGACAGCCGAAGAGGCAAAAGAGACTGCTAACGTCGTCACGGGTACATTTCTTGTTAATGATATGCCTGCCTTAATCTTATTTGACTCTGGCTCTAATCTGTCGTATGTGTCTGAAAAGTTTGCTAAACAGTTTGATTTTGCCCCTGTGATGTTTCCTGCACCCTTAGACATAGAAACTGCTAGCTCGAATTTTGTGACTGTGAATAGAGTCTTTCGTTCCTGTAAGCTAGTGATAGATGACCTCTCCTCGGACGTTGACCTGATACCGATGTGGATTAGAGAATTCGATGTTATTATAGGAATGGATTGGCTTATGACGAATAATGCTGAAATCCTTTGTGCTAAAAGGATGATTAGAATTAGAACCCCCGAAGGAAGTGAACGTTATGTTTATGGCGATAGAAAGACTCGAAATTTAGGTCTCATCTCTGTAATGAAAGCCCGAAAGTGCCTAACCAAAGGTTGTTCCGCCTATCTAGCCTATGCCATAGATGCTAAAGAAGTTAAAAAGACCGTGTCTGATGTACCTGTAGTTCGAGAATTCCCTGATGTATTCCCGGAAGACATCTCTTGTCACACCCTGCTACCTTGGTTGGCAGCGAGACGTGACGAGTGCGGAAGCGTAACCATAATTATAACGAACGACCACTATATGGACGTTTTCGAAATATTACGACATTAAAATTTAAAAATGTATTAATGTTTTACAAAATGAAAGGAATGAAGTTCGCGTAATACAGAGATTCTGAAACATAATTAATGCGTCCAAAAATAATGCAGTCAAATCTCCGTTAGTTTTCGAAATATGCATGCGACTCCATGAAATGCGGAAGCTTGAAAGTTGGTGTATCCGAAGGCACACTTGCCTTAATTACCTGAAAATACATACTAAAATACGTCAACAAAAATTGTTGGTGAGCTCATAGGTTTACGCGAAAAGACCAGTTGTATGGACATTATCAGATGAGTTGAATTTATAAAATCATAAATTCCGTGTATGTATTACATAAACCATCATGCAACCGAAGCTTAATTAGAATGAGTTTGCCCTGTGCAGTATTCCCATACGTAATACCGTGTGTTGAATATATATGCACTCGCTGTTAGCCGAACCGAGCTAACACGAATGGGGGACATGACTCCCAATAGATCTATCCACAATATACTCGCGCTTACAAATAAATGCAATTAACGGTTCATGATATAAGGGCTGATGGAATCCGAACATGTAATACATATAAGAAATAAACAGTTTTGATGTCCATATGAAAAACAGTGCATGTATTTCCACCCCAATAGATAGTGAAAAATAGGGGCTATGAAGACTCACCGAACTTGTGATGGCAAAACGACGCGCA
This sequence comes from Centrapalus pauciflorus, assembly GCA_020465985.1. Classification (NCBI taxonomy): domain Eukaryota; kingdom Viridiplantae; phylum Streptophyta; class Magnoliopsida; order Asterales; family Asteraceae; genus Centrapalus; species Centrapalus pauciflorus. The sequence goes on along the minus strand of JAANYP010002351.1, from coordinate 23,671 downwards.
AAAATGCAAAAGTGCGTTGTTTGATGGGTGATGAAACCGGAGGTGTTTAACCGAGTCCTAAATGATGATAAGGACTTAATATCACTAATATATGATAATATGTATATTTATAGATTTTTATGTCTTAAATCACCCAACATTACAAGTTTATAAATAAGATTTGCTTAAAACGTCAAGTTTATATATATATAATTTTCCAGCTTTTTCGGAGGTTTTTCGGCCTACTTTGAGGCTGTTTTTGACCAAGCTCCAAAATGTTTTAGACTTTGGTTTTCTAGGACATTAAACTACTATATACAAAGGATTTTTAGAATCAAGAACGGCCATTTTTCGAGTTGTTTAGGTTGGTGAAAAATCTCGTTAAAAACGCTATGTTGGCCATTTTTGAGCTGTCAAACTTTCGGTTTCTCAAATAATTTCTGGAGGTCTTAAACTTCAAAATAAATTATGAAAAATTGCAGATCTATAGTTAAGACATAGATCTAACTTTTGAGACAAGAATCAACTCATTTCGTTGAGTTATGAATTAGTTATGATTTTTCAAAGTCGATACAAATATTCTGCCGAAATTCCGTAGTTTATAAATTTAAAACAACTTATGATTCTTGTTGTTTATTTAAAGACAACTTGTTTAAAAGCCATAATAGTTATAAAACCACATATATAACACATGTTTTCATAATATTAACATGCTTATAATGTGTTCATATATTCATAAACACATTTAAACAAACAACTTAAAAATAACAACTAGAAACTTATAAACTTGAGTTTTTATGAAACTTGTTGTTGTAGGTGATTATATATATTATGCAAGACTTATATAAACTTAAATATATGATGAAATAAGTTAGTATTTACTTACTTTGATGTATTTGGAGTATGAAATTGAGAAGAAGTTGGAACTCTTGCAAGATTTGAACCAAGAACACTAGAAGTTCACCAAGAACACTTGAATTTCACCAAGAACACTTGAATGAAAAGGTTTGTAGTGTGTGTATCCGGTTTTGAGAGGAGAGAAAGAGATATTTTGGTGTGAAAATAATGAAAAGGAAGCCCTCTATTTATAGGCAAAGTCTTGGTCTTTCAAATTGAGGTGGAGTGTAAGATCATGTTGAAATGAAAGGAGAATGGGGTGTGAAAGATTTGATTATGAAAGGTTATGGAGTTGGGAATTAAAAAATTGAAATCAAATCTTGGGTAGTACTACCCTATGACCAGATTTTTATGGATTATTTTCATGTATTATATATATTTTTTTTTGTATAAAAGTATTTAGAATGTATTCTTGTATTTCCCTTTTCTTGTAAATTCATAAATACTTTTGAATGCATTGTTTTAATGAATTGTTTTAGTCTTGCATAATTAATGTTAAGTAATTGTATTAGTGTATGATTAGTGTCACTAATCATAATTTAATTATGTACTTAGTTGAATTAATCCCTCATATCGTAAATTGATCGGATTAATTGATTTCCCGATTCATCGCACCGATGAATTTGATTCTAATTGAGTTGAATTTTCTAATAAACCTTGTTAATCACTTGATTAATTTCTAATGACCACTGATTAGGCTATAATTGACTATTAAATACATATTAGGTCATTGTTGCTATCATGGTTTAGTGCCGGATGTTACAGTCTCCCCCTGTTAAGGGAATTTCGTCCCGAAATTAGCTCGTGTTCTCCACTTCTTGAGTACTTGAGAACAGGTGTGGGTATTTTTCTCGGAACTGATCCTCGCGTTCCCACGTAAACTCAGGACCTCGCTTAGAGTTTCATCTGACTTTTATTATCGGGATCCGGCTGTGCTTTAGTTTCTTGACTTCGCGGTCCATTATTTCTACAGGTTGCTCAATGAAGTTCAACTTATCGTCTAACTCCAGCTCGTCCATGGGTATAACGAGTGATTCATCAGCCAGACACTTCTTAAGATTGGACACGTGGAAGGTATTATGAACGTTATTAAGCTCTGGGGGCAGGTCGAGTCGGTAAGCTACCGGGCCAATTCTTTTGGTGATCTTGAATGGTCCGATATAACGAGGATTGAGTTTTCCTCGTTTCTCAAAACGGATTACGCCCTTCCAAGGCGAGAGTTTCATTGGTACTCGTTCTCCTAATTAGAATTCAAGGGATTTTCTTCCTACATCTGCATAACTTTCTGACAATTGCGGGCAACTTTTAGTCAGTTCCGCAATCGTACTATCCTTTCGGTAGTTTTGTGAATGATCTTAACGCCAATGATTTGGCCGTTTCCCACTTCTTCCCAATAAATTGGTGATCGACACTTTTGCCCGTAGAGGGCCTCAAACGGAGCAGCTTTAGTACTTGAGTGATAGCTATTGTAGTACGATAATTCCACTAAGGCAAATAAGTATCCATTACACAGGCTCTTAATGTACGTTCTAGGGTTTGGATCGTTCTATTATTCTGACCATTGGTCTGAGAGTGATATGTGGTACTCAGGTCCAGGTTTTTATCCACAGTTGGCTATAATAATTGCCAAAAGCTTAGCTGTAGATCTGCTATCCATATCAAAATGATTATAATAGGCACTCCGTGTCCGGAGACGACTTCCTTGAGGTACGTTTGGACTAGCTTATTCATCCTGATGTTCTTCTTGATTGGTAGGAACGCGCGGATTTTGTTAGGTTGTCGACTATTACCCAAATGGTTTCTGATGGTTTATCTTAACTTTGGAGCGTGTTAGGAATTTTCTGACCGATTTGGCAAGTCATTCTTCATGATAGGCCACCCGTATAGTTTCTTAAGGTCATGATACATTTTATTGGATCCGGGGTGAACGACATATCTTAATTTGTGTCCTTCATCCATAGCCAGCTTTCTTATTCCACCAAACAGAGTAATCAGATTCTATTCATGAATTATCGATTTTTATTAGCCCTTATTCTAAACTATTTATCCACTTGTACTCTTAACGGCTTAGCTCCTTAGTTTTCCTCAGGTGATAACGAATTTTCACGGTTGCCATTACATATTAGTTCCATCCAACGGTACTACTTCGTATTCGACTCTTTCTGGTTCAAGATGTGTTGGAGGCTCTTATGGTCTGTGAATACAATACACTTCATACCGTACAACTATTGTCTCCAAGGATTAAGACTACTGCTTCAAGATCCAGATCATGTGTTGTGTAAATCACCTAGTGAACCTTAAGTTTTCATAAAGTATAAGCTATGTCCCTATTTTTCTATATAAGCCCATTGTGTGAAGCGTCACAGTAATCTATAAATTTCTCGTTCCTCTTAAGTATGGACAAAATAGGCGCGCTGCACAGTTTGTGCTTTAATAACTGGAATGATGTCTCCTGATCCTTGCTCCAATCATACTTAATGTCTTTTCGGGTCAGTTTTGTTAGAGTTCTGGTGTCTTTGAGAAAATTGCTTATAATAAGTGGCAAGTCTTAAGGACTGTCGTATCTCTATGGGGGTTCTAAGAGTTGACCAATTCCTGATAGCCTTGATCTTTGCGGGGTCGACTTGGATTCCTTTACTATTGTTCACGTGACCGAGGGATTTCACCTCTCCTAACCAAAAGTCAAATTTAGAAAGCTTAGCATATAGTTGTTCTTTCTCCGATAATTCCAGAATCAGTCTTAAATGTTGCTCATGCTCCTTCTCGTTTCGTGAGTAGATTAAAAGTCATTCATGAATACAATCACGAATTTGTCTAAATAAGGTTTGCACACCCGATGAGGTCCATGAGTACCGTTGGGGACACTGGTTAATCCAAACGGCATTAATAGGAATTTATGATGACCGAAACGGAATCTGAAAGCTGTCTTTGGAATATCTTTCTTGTGAACTCTAACCTGATGATAACCAGACCTAAGGACGATCTTCGAATAGAAGCTTAATTCTTGGAGTTTTGTCAAACAAGTCATTGATCCTTGGAAGTGGGTATTGGTTCTTTTAGCTTATTTAATTTCTCGGTAATTGATGCACATCCCGAAAGTTCCATCCTTCTCCATTATGAACAAAACTGGAGCTCCTCCAAAGCCAGGAACTCGGTTTGATAGGCCCTTTTGCTAAGAGCTCCTATAGTTGGTTGGACGATTCTTACACTATTGATGGGGCTAATCGGCATGGTGCTCGAGCCACTGGTACCGCACCTGATACTAGGCCTATTTTTTGAATTTGACTTGCCTCGATGTTGGGAGTTCAGGTAAGTGTTCTGGAAAAACTTTGGGGTAACCATAAATAATAAGAATATTTTCGAGCCGCTTTCCCTTTGGCTCCCTCTCTATCAACACTTCAGGGTCCTAATGCTAGAGATGATGCTTACTTTGGTATTTCTTGCTTTGCGTTGGACGGTAAGGACCTTCTTATTGGCTAAAGGTATATGAACTATGTTCTTGTTGCATACTATTTCCTCACGATTTTCGATAGCCAATCCATGCCTATGACCACGTAAACACTTCCCATTTTGATGGGTATCATGTCTGTTTCAAAGAGTCGGCCTACTAATTCTAAGGAGCATCCTCGACTTATATTATTTGTCTTAAGCGTCTCACTGTCATCAACCTCAATAGCATAAGTAGCACTTAATGGAATTTATCAGCTTCGTGAACTTAGTGGATATAAAGCTCTTATCAGCACCAGTATCAAATAGTAGAAATGCATAAGTGGTATCTAATGGGGTAAGAGGATAAGTCTACGGGTTTGAAATTTCTTAGGCAGATAGTCACAGCTTTATCTATTCCTACGCAGAGTTGTAGTTAAAACTTAATTCCTCATAAAAGTTCTTGATACTTAATCTTTGTATGTGATATGGTCAAAAAATTTTTTTGATAAATTCTTAAGCCTTATTTACCCTAAGATATATCAGATAGTAAAGCCTAGATAAATACTATAAAATGGTAGAAGGGTACTAGGTATGAGATGCCTCTGGGGTTTCCTCGTACTCCAGAGTGTTAAGTCGTTGGGTTAGTTCTGCATTGCGGGTTTTGTGCTCCGCTAGGCGTTGTCACAATTTGTTGATTCCGTCTGGTTGAATCGCCTGTTTATTCTGGTTGGCCTAAGGTTTATTGGTGGTTTGCATTGCCTCCTACTTAATCCTTGCAAAGATCTCACTGACCTCTTGGTGGATTTTGTCGAAATTGGAGGTCAGGTCTGGCGGCCCTTGCCACCAACAGAGACATTGTTTGTTACGTAGGTTTCTGGGTAAGTGTCGGCACTTGAGAGGAAGATGGTGTTCTGACTTCAAACTGGATTTGGATCCCCTCTTCGTTTCTCCACTCTTGGAGAGTGTGAGGCATCCATCCCCACTGTCCTATTCTTGCCCGTTACTACTGCGGCGGGCTTGGCTGATGGGCAGGTACCGGGATAGACTCCCGTTGTGCTAGTCACACCCTTTCCCTAGGGGTGAATTTCGATATGTTATTGTCATCAGGGTCCATATATGTGTTCACAGTTCTTGAAGAAAGTTTAGTTTTTGTAACAGTTATAGTCTAGGTACTAATGCAGCCTAGTTCACTATAACTATGGCTCTGATACCAATCTGTCACACCCTGCTACCTTGGTTGGCAGCGAGACGTGACGAGTGCGGAAGCGTAACCACAATTATAACGAACGACCGCTATATGGACGTTTTCGAAATATTACGACATTAAAATTTAAAAATGTATTAATGTTTTACAAAATGAAAGGAATGAAGTTCGCGTAATACAGAGATTCTGAAACATAATTAATGCGTCCAAAAATAATGCAGTCAAATCTCCGTTAGTTTTCGAAATATGCATGCGACTCCATGAAATGCGGAAGCTTGAAAGTTGGTGTATCCGAAGGCACACTTGCCTTAATTACCTGAAAATACATACTAAAATACGTCAACAAAAATTGTTGGTGAGCTCAAAGGTTTACGCGAAAAGACCAGTTGTATGGACATTATCAGATGAGTTGAATTTATAAAATCATAAATTCCGTGTATGTATTACATAAATCATCATGCAACCGAAGCTTAATTAGAATGAGTTTTCCCTGTGCAGTATTCCCATACGTAATACCGTGTGTTGAATATATATGCACTCGCTGTTAGCCGAACCGAGCTAACACGAATGGGGGACATGACTCCCAATAGATCTATCCACAATATACTCGCGCTTACAAATAAATGCAATTAACGGTTCATGATAGAAGGGCTGATGGAATCCGAACATGTAATACATATAAGAAATAAACAGTTTTGATGTCCATATGAAAAACAGTGCATGTATTTCCACCCCAATAGATAGTGAAAAATAGGGGCTATGAAGACTCACCGAACTTGTGATGGCAAAACTACGCGCAAAAACGCAAATGTGCGTTGGTTGATGGGTGATGAAACCGGAGGTGGTTAACCGAGTCCTAAATGATAATAAGGACTTAATGTTACTAATATATGATAATATGTATATTTATAGATTTTTATGTCTTAAATCACCCAACATTACAAGTTTATAAATAAGATTTGCTTAAAACGTCAAGTTTATATATATATAATTTTCCAGCTTTTTCGGAGGTTTTTTGGCCTACTTTGAGGCTGTTTTTGACCAAGCTCCAAAATGTTTTAGACTTTGGTATTCTAGGACATTAAACTACTATATACAAAGGATTTTTAGAATCAAGAACGGCCATTTTTCGAGTTGTTTAGGTTGGTGAAAAATCTCGTTAAAAACGCTATGTTGGCCATTTTTGAGCTGTCAAACTTTCGGTTTCTCAAATAATTTCTGGAGGTCTTAAACTTCAAAATAAATTATGAAAAATTGCAGATCTATAGTTAAGACATAGATCTAACTTTTGAGACAAGAATCAACTCATTTCGTTGAGTTATGAATTAGTTATGATTTTTCAAAGTCGATACAAATATTCTGCCGAAATTCCGTAGTTTATAAATTTAAAACAACTTATGATTCTTGTTGTTTATTTAAAGACAACTTGTTTAAAAGCCATAATAGTTATAAAACCACATATATAACACATGTTTTCATAATATTAACATGCTTATAATGTGTTCATATATTCATAAACACATTTAAAGAAACAACTTAAAAATAACAACTAGAAACTTATAAACTTGAGTTTTTATGAAACTTGTTGTTGTAGGTGATTATATATATTATGCAAGACTTATATAAACTTAAATATATGATGAAATAAGTTAGTATTTACTTACTTTGATGTATTTGGAGTATGAAATTGAGAAGAAGTTGGAACTCTTGCAAGATTTGAACCAAGAACACTAGAAGTTCACCAAGAACACTTGAATTTCACCAAGAACACTTGAATGAAAAGGTTTGTAGTGTGTGTGTGTGTTGGATCCGGTTTTGAGAGGAGAGAAAGAGATATTTTGGTGTGAAAATAATGAAAAGGAAGCCCTCTATTTATAGGCAAAGTCTTGGTCTTTCAAATTGAGGTGGAGTGTAAGATCATGTTGAAATGAAAGGAGAATGGGGTGTGAAAGATTTGATTATGAAAGGTTATGGAGTTGGGAATTAAAAAATTGAAATCAAATCTTGGGTAGTACTACCCTATGACCAGATTTTTATGGATTATTTTCATGTTATTATATATTTTTTTTTGTATAAAAGTATTTAGAATGTATTCTTGTATTTCCCTTTTCTTGTAAATTCATAAATACTTTTGAATGCATTGTTTTAATGAATTGTTTTAGTCTTGCATAATTAATGTTAAGTAATTGTATTAGTGTATGATTAGTGTCACTAATCATAATTTAATTATGTACTTAGTTGAATTAATCCCTCATATCGTAAATTGATCGGATTAATTGATTTCCCGATTCATCGCACCGATGAATTTGATTCTAATTGAGTTGAATTTTCTAATAAACCTTGTTAATCACTTGATTAATTTCTAATGACCACTGATTAGGCTATAATTGACTATTAAATACATATTAGGTTATTGTTGCTATCATGGTTTAGTGCCGGATGTTACATCTCTGGATTGCCACCAGATCGTCAAATTGAATTCCATATTGATCTTGTACCGGGTGCTGCTCCTATCGCGAAAGCCCCTTACCGTCTTGCTCCGAATGAAATGAAGGAAATGATGAGTCAGTTGCAGGAATTATTGGAAAAAGGGTTTATTCGTCCGAGTACTTCTCCTTGGGGTGCTCCGGTTCTTTTTGTTAAGAAGAAGGATGGTACCTTTCGCATGTGTATCGATTATCGGGAGTTAAATAAGGTAACTATTAAGAACCGATACCCTCTGCCTAGAATTGATGACTTGTTTGATCAACTGCAAGGGGCTAGCTACTTCTCAAAGATCGATCTCCGATCTGGATATCATCAACTCAAAGTATTTGAGTCTGACGTACCAAAGACTGCATTTCGTACTCGATATGGCCATTTTGAATTTATAGTAATGCCGTTCGGTCTCACAAATGCCCCGGCCGCATTTATGGACCTCATGAATAGGGTATGTAGACCAATGCTGGATAAATCAGTGATAGTCTTCATTGATGACATCTTGATTTACTCCAAGTCTGAATCTGATCATGCGATGCATTTGCGAGAATTGCTAGAATTGTTACGAAAGGAGCGACTCTATGCAAAATTCTCCAAATGTGAATTTTGGTTACGCCAGGTGCAGTTTTTAGGACATATTGTCTCCGGTGAGGGAATAGCCGTAGATCCATCAAAGGTTGATGCGGTTCAGAAGTGGGAAGCGCCGAAAAGCGTATCTGAAGTTCGAAGTTTCTTGGGTTTAGCGGGCTATTACAGAAGATTTATCCGTGATTTCTCCAAGATTGCGGTGCCTTTAACCAGTCTGACGAAGAAAGAAGTTAAGTTTGAATGGAATGAATCTCAAGATCGAGCCTTTGAGACTCTGAAACGTAAGCTAGTAGAAGAACCGATTCTGGCCTTACCTGAGGGTAATGATGATTTTGTAGTCTATAGTGATGCTTCTAAGATGGGATTAGGCTGTGTGTTGATGCAAAGGGATAAAGTAATTGCCTACGCATCAAGGCAGCTAAAGGCGCATGAGAAGAATTATCCGACGCATGATTTAGAACTTGCAGCCGTGACCTTTGCACTGAAGATTTGGCGGCATTATCTGTATGGGACTAGATGCAAGTTATATACAGATCACAAAAGTCTGAAGTATATATTCGACCAGAAAGAGCTGAATATGCGTCAAAGGCGATCTATGGAATTGATTAAAGACTATGACTGTGAAATCCTTTACCATCCAGGTAAAGCAAACATTGTAGCAGATGCCCTAAGCCGCAAAACCAGACAAGACCATTATACCCGATGTTATGCTTTGACTCCTGTTGTTTTGGAGTCTGCCTTGCCTGAGTCGATTATTGCCGCTCAGACCGAAGCCATTCGGGATGAGAACTTGAAATCTGAACGTATGGTTACATATGTGACTCAGCTGACCCTTGATAACCATGGTCTTAGACGGTTCTTGGATAGAATATGGGTTCCCAGACTAGGAGGTATTCGGGATCAAATTCTGTCGGAAGCTCATATGTCGAAATTTTCGATACACCCTGGTTCTACTAAAATGTATCAAGATTTGAGGACGGAATATTGGTGGCCTGGAATGAAGAAGGACGTAGGACGATATGTAGAAAATTGCATGACTTGTTTACAAGTCAAATCGGAACATCAGAAGCCGTATGGGGAACTACAACCATTTCCAGTCCCGGAATGGAAGTGGGACCACATAACCATGGACTTTGTGACGAAGCTGCCCAGGACTAAGCGGAATCATGACTCTATATGGGTAATAGTGGATCGACTTACTAAGTCAGCCCATTTCCTACCTATACGTGAAGATGAACGCCTCGAAAAGTTAGCTGAATTGTACGTAAAGGAAATCGTGACTAGACATGGTGTGCCATTGTCTATAGTATCGGACCGTGACAGCAGATTTACTTCTCGTTTTTGGAAGGCTTTTCAGAATGGACTAGGAACTGATCTTAAGATGAGCACCGCTTATCATCCAGAAACTGACGGGCAAAGTGAGAGAACGATTTTGACCTTAGAAGATATGTTACGTGCTTGTGTGATTGATCTCGATGGAAGTTGGGATACTCACCTGCCGTTTGTGGAGTTTGCTTATAACAATAGTTATCACTCGACTATTGGAATGCCTCCATATCAGCTTTTGTACGGACGTCGATGCAGAACTCCAACCTGTTGGAGGGAAACAGGTGAACGGCCGATCTCTGGACAAGCGATTTTGCAAGAAGCCCATGACCAACTACAGTTGATTCGACAGCGGATTCAGACTTCTCAAGACAGACAAAAGAAGTATAATGATCGAAGACGTAAACCAATTGCGTTTGAAGTTGGAGATAAAGTGTTGTTGAAGGTCTCGCCAAGAAAAGGGATAGTAAGGTTCGGCAAACGGGGGAAGTTGAGCCCTCGATTTGTGGGTCCTTTTGAAATTCTCGAGCGTATAGGATTGCAAGCCTACAGATTAAAGCTGCCTGCCGAAATGACTGGGATTCATGATGTATTTCATTTGAGTAATCTTCGAAAGTGTTTAGCTGACGCTGAAGCTGTGATTCCTTGGAAAGACGTACAAATTGATGAGCAGTTGCGATACGAAGAAGAGCCCGAGCGTATAATCGATCATAAGGTTTCGAAATTGCGCAACAAGGAAATTCCAATGGTGTTAGTTCAATGGAAATACCATAAGGGATCTGCGCAAACTTGGGAACGAGAAGACGAGATTAGGCAGAAGTATCCGAAGTTATTCCTGTCTTAGTCGATTCCGAGGACGGAATCAATTTAACGGGGGAAGATTGTAACAGCCCGTAATTTATTAAATATAAATTACAGCATCAGACTTTTGATAATAAAGCAATTTTATCCAAATATTAGTAATTAACTGAAAACATGAATCTTAAAATAGTTAATTATATTAAGTTATAATTAATTATGAAAAGTTGCCCAAAATTAGCTGAAATAAAATTAATAATTAAAATTCAGCTAAATGACAAATTAAAGACTGAAAATGACGAAACGGACTAAAATGAATAAAAAATGTGACTAAAAGTCAATTATGCAGATCGGATTGTTGGGAATAAAAGATGGTCAATTGCGGAAAATTCAGTAGAAAATCTGATTTTCCCTATTTTCCTATAAATATGAGCTCCCCTCCTCACTTCTTAAGTTTGGAAACTTGGGCTCTCCTCCTTCTCTCTCTAAGATTGTCCTTCTCTCTAGCATTTCTCCTAATCGAACCGTCGGATTCTCGTGATTCATACGCCATCGGATAGAGATCGTCGAGCTCTTCACGAATCTACCATTACATGTTTGATTTCGTCCGGATTTGAGGTAAGATCGACCCCTTTTCTGTCTTTTGGTTCGGTTTTGAAAGAGCAATTTCGAGTTTGCTCATTTTCCCTTCATTTGTAGCTGATTTGCTTCCGTTTAGGACCTGTTTTTGCTTGGAAATCGTCTATAGTCGAAGGATATAGCTTGGACGAAGGTTAGTAACTACTTTTCCATCAATTATGTTCATATTAAGATGATAAAACCTGGAAAACCGTTGAACTTGTAGAACAAACTCGAGTTATTCATGTGTTTCGAATCTAATCACTTAGACTCGAGGTTGTGTAGTTCGAATCTACTCCCCTTAGAATCTAATTTATCTGTCTCGAATCAGTTTAGCTAGATTCGAATATGTGTGTTTCGAATCTGACCTTCCCTAGACTCGAATGTACGCCTTCGAATCTGTCTAGCCCATCTCGAATGTATGCATGGAACTATGTATGCCTTCGAATCTAAGTGTGTGTTTCGAATCTATAGATTCGAATTAGGTGTGGTTCGAATCTAACTTCCTTAATTCGAATCTGTGTTTGTTCCTAGCCAAAGTTAAATTCCTAAAATCAGATTAAGTAATTAATCAACCTATTGTAATTAAAAGTATAATATGATTATGATAAAACTCACAAGTTCAAGTTGCATATCTATTTTATGCACAAATGAATTAACAGAGTCTGTACGAACCCTTAGAATATGTATGACCTGTTCAACTTGTTAAGTAATACGATTGGCTTTGTTTCAAGGCCACACATCTGTAATTAGATGAATCGTATTAATCTGAAAAGAATAGACTCACCTTGGGACGATAGGAACTACCTCAGACTCGACAGCCAGAACTGACAATAACCTGAATATGTAACTAGGGTTATATAGATTATGTCACAGACTTGACATTAATATGCCAGACTTGAAAACTGAAATGCAGGAACCCGTTGATTTGACAGAGTAAACTGAACCGCTTAATTCGTTAAGCATTATCTGACTACGGACCACTGTGAGTGACAGATTTCATTAATTACTTGCATATATTTCGATACTTATTGGTGAATGTATTGACTGTATGGAAACTTCTGATTGTTGCTGCATGTTTCTTTAATACTATATTGTATCATAGAAACGTACTTTTGACATTACTGAAGCTAGACACTTGAATTGCCTTGATTGCATGTTCACTTTTACATTTTATGTAAATACGTATCATGCTTATTGCTTACTTGACTGTATAAATATTTGCCGCTGCATATTGCATTATCCGACAGGACCGAATGTGAGATCTCCATTCACAGGAGGGAATTCTGCAGATTCCTTTCCTATTTGACTTGTTTCCATACACTTCCCGTAGGGCTTCGGCCTTACACATGGGAATACCGACTGGGTTGTCTCCCAACCTTTTTGACGTCTCTGACGTATTGCCGACAGGAACTGATAGTATGTTATATGTGTGTGGTAACTAATGGAACTCTGTTAACTCACTAAGCTTTGTTAGCTTACTCTGTCATGACAACTCCTTTTCAGGAAAAGCTGATAAAGGCAAGACCATAGCAGGTAGTTCGTCCCAGGCTAAGTGAATCTGGACTTTGATGAATAGCAGACTTATGGATTTGATGACGCCTATTTTGAAAAGATGTTGCGGTCTCGGGTAGCTTGTTCAGTCTTCCGCACTCTGATTGAAGATTTAGAAGCTAGTTAGACCACCATTTGATTTTAATATATTGTTGTAATTAAGTATTCATGCTGATGGACCTGTGGTATCAAACAATTAGTAATATTTATTAATTAATGAAATGAAATATTATGACGTGTACTGTTTGTGGAAACTTGGATGTTACACAATGTTTCCATACAAGTCTGTAAAAATCACCAATAAGTACCGAAACATATGCAAGCAAGTAATGCAGTTTGTCACTCACAGTGGTCCTGAGCAATCCAAGTTATAAAGGATCATGCAACAGCAGTTGTCCAGTTTCAGCAATGTGTATCATACGTCCCTAACATACAAATAAGTAATCAAGGAACATGCAACACCAGTTGTCTAGTTTCAGCAATGTATATCATACATTCCTAACATACTATTAAGTAATCAAGGAACAAGCAGCAGCGAATGTTTTCATACAAGTCAGTAAGAATCACCAATAAGTACCGAAACATATGCAAAGTAAGTAATGTAATCTGTCACTCACACCGTTCCTAAACATTGCAAGTAATCAAAGAACATGCAGCAGCAGTCGTCCAGTTTCAGCAGTGTCTATCATACGTTCCTAACATACAATTAAGTAATCAAGGAACAAGCAGCAGCAGATGTTTCAATACAAGTCGGTCACAATCAACAATAAGTACCGAAACATATGCAAGTAAGTAATGCAATCTGTCACTCACAGCGGTCCTGAGCAATGCAAGTGTAACACCCGAGTTACCACAAACAGTACACGTCATAATTTCTTTATGTACATTACATTAAGTAATAAATATATTGTCTGATACCACAGGTCCACATGCCTGATTCAATTTAAGCTACAAGATACTTAATTACCAAAAATATTAAAGATAAGATGGTGGTCTAATCTAGTTTCTAAAATCTTCAATCAGAGTGCGTTAGATTGAACAAGCTACCCGAGACCGCAATTATCTTGACAAAATAGGCATCAGCACAAAGTTCAAAAGTCTGCAATCATCAAGTATCCAATTTCACTTAGCCTGGGACGAACTACCTGCTATAGTCTTGGCCTTATCAGCTTTTCCTGTAAAGAGAGTTGTCATGACAGAGTAAGCTAACTTTGCTTAGTGAGTTAACAGAGTACCATTAGTTACCACACATATATATAACATACTATCAGCTCATGTCGGTAAGTCAACACGTCAGAGACGGCAAGGTTTTGGGAGTCAACCCAATCTGTATTCCCATGTGTAAGGCCAAAGCCCTACGGGAAGTGTATGGAAACGAGTCAGATAGGAAAGGAATCTGCAGAATTCCTTCCTGTGAATGGAGATCTCGCATTCGGTCCGAGCAGTTTATGCAGTATGCAGAGGCAAATGTATCAACAATCAAGTAAGCAGTAAGCATGATAAATATTTACATAAAATGTAAAAGTGAACATGCAATTCAAGGCATTTCAGATATCTAGCTTCAATAACGACAAAAGTAAGTCCCTATGATGCATTAAAGTATTCAAGATACAGATAGCAATAACAAATGTTTCCATACAGCTTAATAACATTCACCAATAAGTATTGAAATATATGCAAGTAATTAATGAAGTCTGTCACTCACAGTAGTCCTTAGTCAGTTAATGCTTAACGAATTAAGCCGTTCAATTTACTCTGTCAAATCGGCGGGTTCCTGCAGTTCAGTTTCAAGTCTGGCATATTAATGTCGAGATTGCAACATGACCTATATAATCCTTAATTATATAATCAAGTTATTGTCATTTCTTGATGTCGAGTCTGAGGTAGTTCCTATCATCCCAAAATGAGTCTATTCTTATTAGTTTAATACGATCCATATAATTACAGATATATGGCCTTGAAACAAAGCCAACCGTATTTCTAGCAAGGTGAATCATGACATACTATGTCTAAAGGTTCATACAGGGCCTGATAATTTAGTTGCGCATAAAATAGTTATGCATCTTGAAACTTGTGAGTTTTACCATAATCATAAGATACTTTCAATTACATTTACATAACATAAGGTTGATTAACAACTTAATCTGATTTAGGAATTTATATTTGGCTTGGAACTTAAACCAGATTCAAATTTAAGGAGACAGATTCGTACAGCCTACATTCGAGTCTATCTAATTAGATTCGAAATAGCTTAATTCGAGTCTAGATAATCAGATTCGAATACAACTTGTTCTAGTCTAGGGAAGATAGATTCGAAGGCAATCACCTAGAATCGAAGACAACCCATAGATTTGAAAACAATGCATAGATTCGAAATTATTACCTAGATTCGAAGACAATACATAGATTCGAAACACACACACACATTCGAGACACACATTCGAGACACATACATTCGAGACACACATTCGAGACACATACATTCGAGTCCAGACATGAATTTCTCGAATTTGTTCTTCTTGTTCATCGGTTTTCCAGGTTTTTAGCAACTAAACATGAGCATAAATGAGGGAGAAATAGTCACTAACCTTTGTCCAAGTTTATAGCATTCGATTCTAGACTTTTTCCAAGCAAAATCAGGTCCTAAACAAGAGCAAATCAGCTTCGAATGTAGACGGTTTGAGCAATTTCGAGTTTGCTCTTCAAAACCGAAACAAAAGACAGAAAAAGGGTCGAATTTACCTCAAATCGGAACCAAATCGAACATCCAATGACAGATTAATGTAGAGCTCGACGATATCTATCCGATGACGTATAAATCACGAGAATCCGATAAGCCGTTTAGGAGAAAAGCTAGAGAGAAGTCAGATTGTAGAGAGAGAAGGTCTCAAAGGGGAATATTCAGAATTTTCTAAACTAAGGAAAGGAGGGTTCAAGCTCTATTTATAGGAAATAGAGAAAAATCAGATTTTCTACTGAATTTATGGAATTGACCAACTTTTATTCTTAACAATCTAATTTGCATTTTCAGATGCAAATAATAGCAAGGAAGTTCTAGATTTGCTAAAATTATCTTTTAGACTAATTTTTATTCATTTTAGTCCATTTCGTCATTTTCAGTCTTTAATTTGTCAACTAGCCAAATTTAATTATTAACTTTATTTCAGCTAAATTTGGGGCAAGATTTCATAATTAATTATAACTTAATATAATTAACTACTTAAAATTCATGTTTTCGGTTAATTACTAATAATTGGACAAAATTGCTTAATTATCCAAAGTTTGATGTTGTAATTTATATTTAATAAATTACGGGCTGTTACAGTCTTCCCCCGTTAAATTGATTCCGTCCTCGGAATCGACTAAGACAGAAATAACTTTGGATACTTTTGCCTAATTCCGTCTTCTCGCTCCCAAGTTTGCGCAGATCTCTTATGGTATTTCCATTGAACTAACACCATTGGAATTTCCTTGTTGCGCAATTTCGAAACCTTATAATCGATTATACGCTCGGGCTCTTCTTCGTATCGCAACTGTTCGTCAATTTGTACGTCTTTCCAAGGAATCGCAGCTTCAGCGTCAATCAAACATTTTCGAAGATTACTAACGTGAAATACATCATGAATTCCAGACATTTCGGCAGGCAACTTTAATCTGTAGGCTTGCAATCCTACACGCTCGAGAATTTCAAAAGGACCAACAAATCGAGGGCTCAACTTCCCCAGTTTGCCGAACCTCACTATCCCTTTTCTTGGCGTGACCTTCAACAACCACTTTATCACCAACCTCAAACACAATTGGCTTACGTCTTCGATCATGATATTTCTTTTGTCTGTCATGAGAAGTCTGTATCCGCTGTCGAATCAACTGCAAAATGGCTGGTCCTGAGATCGGGCGTTCACCTGTTTCCCTCCAACAGGTTGGAGTTCGGCATCGACGTCCGTACAAAAGCTGATATGGAGGCATACCAATAGTCGAGTGATAACTATTGTTGTAAGCAAATTCTACAAACGGAAGGTGAGTATCCCAATTTCCTCCGAGATCAATCACACAGGCGCGTAGCATATCTTCCAAAGTCAAAATCGTTCTCTCACTTTGCCCGTCGGTTTCTGGATGATAAGCGGTGCTCATCTTGAGTTCAGTACCTAGTCCATTCTGAAAGGCCTTCCAAAAGCGAGAAGTAAATCTGCTGTCACGGTCAGATACTATAGACAATGGAACACCATGTCTAGTCATGATTTCTTTCATGTACAATTCAGCTAGCTTTTCGAGGCGTTCATCTTCACGTATGGGTAGGAAATGGGCTGACTTAGTGAGTCGATCCACTATTACCCATATAGAGTCATGATTCCGTTTAGTCCTTGGCAGCCTTGTTACAAAGCCCATGGTTATATGGTCCCACTTCCATTCCGGGATTGGCAATGGTTGTAGTTTCCCATACGGCTTATGTTGTTCCGATTTGACTTGTAGACAAGTCATGCAATTTTCTACATATCGACCTACGTCCTTTTTCATTCCAGGCCACCAATATTCCGTTCTCAAATCTTGATACATTTTAGTAGAACCAGGATGTATCGCAAATTTCGACATATGAGCCTCCGACAGAATCTGATCACGAACACCTCCTAATCTGGGAACCCATATTCTATTCATGAACCGTCTAAGACCACGATTGTCAATATTTAGCTTGACCACATAAGTAACCATACGCTCGGATTTCAAGTTCTCATCTCGAATGGCTTCAGATTGAGCGGCAATTAACAACTCAGGCAGGGCAGACTCCATAACGACAGAAGTCAAGGCATAACATCGGATATAATGGTTCTGTCCGGATTTGCGGCTTAAGGCATCTGCTACAATGTTTGCTTTACCTGGATGGTAGAGGATCTCACAGTCATAGTCTTTAATCAATTCCATGGATCGCCTTTGACGCATATTCAGCTCTTTTTGGTCAAATATATATTTCAGACTTTTGTGATCTGTATATAACTTACATCTAGTCCCATACAGATAATGCCGCCAAATCTTCAATGCAAAGGTTACGGCTGCAAGCTCCAAATCATGCATCGGATAATTCTTTTCATGCACCTTTAGCTGGCTTGATGCGTAGGCAATTACTTTATCCCGCTGCATCAGCACACAGCCTAATCCCATCCTTGAAGCATCACATAGACTACAAAGTCGTCGTTACCCTCAGGTAAGGCCAGAACCGGAGCTTCAATTAGCTTACACTTCAGAGTCTCAAAAGCTCGATCTTGAGATTCATTCCATTCAAACTTAACTTCTTTCTTTGTCAGGCTTGTTAAAGGCACCGCAATCTTGGAAAATCACGAATAAATCTTCGGTAATAGCCCGCTAAACCCAAGAAACTTCGAACTTCAGATACGCTTTTCGGTGCTTCCCACTTCTGAACCGCATCCACTTTCGATAGATCCACGGCTATTCCCTCACCCGAGACAATATGTCCTAAAAATTGCACCTGGCGTAACCAGAATTCACATTTGGAGAATTTTGCGTAGAGTCGCTCCTTTCGTAACAATTCTAGCAATTCTCGCAAATGCATCGCATGATCAGATTCAGACTTAGAGTAAATCAAGATGTCATCAATGAAGACTATCACTGATTTGTCCAGCATTGGTCTACATACTCTATTCATGAGGTCCATAAATGCGGCCGGGGCATTTGTGAGACCGAATGGCATTACTAGGAATTCAAAATGGCCATATCGAGTACGAAATGCAGTCTTTGGTACGTCAGATTCAAATACCTTGAGTTGATGATATCCAGATCGAAGAACAATCTTCGAGAAATAGCTAGCCCCTTACAGTTGGTCAAACAAGTCGTTAATTATAGGCAGAGGGTTTCGGTTCTTAATAGTTACTTTATTTAGCTCCCGATAATCGATACACATGCGAAAGGTACCATCCTTCTTCTTAACAAAAAGAACCGGAGCACCCCAAGGAGAAGTACTCGGACGAATAAACCCTTTTTCCAATAATTCCTGCAACTGGCTCATCATTTCCTTCATTTCATTCGGAGCAAGACGGTAAGGAGCTTTTGCGATAGGAGCTGCACCCGGTACAAGGTCAATGTGGAATTCGATTTGACGATCTGGTGGCAATCCAGAGATGTCATCCGGAAATACATCAGGGAATTCCCGAACTACAGGTACTTCAGACACGGTCTTTTTAACTACTTTAGCATCTATGGCATATGCTAAATAGGCGGAACAACCTTTGGTTAGGCATTTTCGGGCTTTCATTACAGAAATGAGACCTAAATCTCGAGTTTTTCTATCGCCATAAACGTATCGTTCACTTCCTTCGGGGGTTCTAATTCTAATTATCCTTTTGGCACAAAGGATTTCAGCATTATTCATCATTAGCCAGTCCATTCCTATAATAACATCGAACTCTCTAATCCACATCGGTATCAGGTCAATGTCCAAGGAGAGGTCATCGATTACTAGCTTACAAGAGCGAAAGACTCTATTTACAGTCACAAAGCTTGAACTAGCAGTTTCTACGTCTAAGGGTACAGGTAACATTACAGGGGCAAAATCAAACTGTTTAGCAAACTTTTCAGACACATACGACAGATTAGAGCCAGAGTCAAATAGGATTAAAGCAGGTATATGGTTAACAAGAAATGTACCCGTGACGACGTCAGCAGTCTCTTTTGCCTCATCGGCTGTCATCTGGAAGGATCTCGGTTGATTCCTCGGAGCAGAGGAACCCTTGACTGATTGCTGAGGTGAAGATGCAGGCGGAGGAACAAATCGGGGGCGAGTACAGTCTTTAGCATGGTGCCCCAACGTGATGCAGTTACGACAAGCCTCACTGCGCTTGGGACATTCTGACCTATCATGACCATTCTGTCTGCAGCAGTAGCACTTAACGAATGCAGGATCACATTTTCCTTCATGAATTTGCTTGCAGCGAGGACAAGTAGACTTTGGCGCCGAGGTCACAGCATATGATTTAGCCTTCTTAGAAGACTGCTTATCTCCTTTCCTTGAACTTTCATTCTTCTTCTCCACTCTCTCCTTCCCCGATTTCTCAGATTTTTCTTTCTTGCTAGATTTGGCAATAAAAGGACATGCTCGTTCAGGATAGATTTCAAGCTCACCTACCCTAGCAATTTCAACCGCCTCAATATAACTTCTCGGTCTGCCATATTTCACAAACTTTTGAATTTCTCTATCCAAACCATCCACAAATAAATCCCTTCGTCTTTCATCAGTATCGACAGGGTGATCAGATAATAGCGAGAGCCTGGTAAATTCCAGCTCATAATTTGTTACGGACTTTGTACCTTGCTGAAAAGATAGCAGAGTTTTCTCCATTTGGCGCTTAACATCTTGGGGACAGTATTTCTCCTTCAGATGATTCTTAAATTGATCCCAAGTAATGGATTTCTCCATTGCATCAGACATGGGATTTGTAATTGACTTCCACCATCGCCCAGCTCCATCTTCTAACATTCCTGTTGCAAACGTGACCTTGTCTTCTTCATTACACTTAGAGAGTTTAAACGCTTTCTCCACATTAGCAACCCAATCCATAGCTTTTACAGGATCCGATGACCCAGCAAACGTACGAGCTCCACATTTCTTAAAATCAACAAATGTACACTCTCGACCCACCTTAACGTGATGGTCAGAGGAATCAGTCTCGCTTTCATCAGAGGACACATGCCTATGTTTCCTCTTTCGGTCTTTCTTCGGTTTTGCTAACATCTCTTCCTTATGTTTCAATTCCAGCTCTTGCAACTTAAGTTCTCGTAACCTAAGTTCTTCCTCACGGCGCTTAAAGTCTATTTCGCGCTGGGTTTCCTCATCAGTTTGCACAACCGCCTTACCCTTAGTAAGTAAGTCCTTAATTTCCTTAAAACGGTTTTCAACCGCCATATCAGTCTGCAGTCGATTCCTATCCATCATAATTTGCATTTGTATACGATTATCTTCATTCAACTTATGAACTAGATCAATTAATTGAGCCTGCTGAGGAGGCACCGGCGTAGCAGTACTGCTTGAGTCATTAGCAGTATTTTCAGGGTCAGTGCCTAAGTCTTCTACATGAACAGACTTCTTATGTTGATCAGCCGCAGCATCAGCAGCTTTACCAACAGTTGAGGTACCAGCAACAATTGGATTCTTATCAGCCATTGGCTGAAAAATATAGAGGAAATAACTATTATTTCCTGATTCAAATAGGCACAATTCGTATCATAATGCCTACGTCATATAATCACATTATTATGAAAGCAGCCAGTCTGGCTGACACCAAGTCAAGTCAGTATCAAGCAGTCAGTCCTTCCCCCGTCCTATCAGTCATCAATTGCCTATCTTAGGTCAAGTTGTGTGGGTAGTCCTTTACTAATTAGGTTACCCTAGGCCTCGGTGACTTGTTTGGGAATTCAGAGTCACATAGTCCATATCATACCAGTAGTTTAAGTATCGGGTGGCCAATCCGATGATTAAACTGCTGCTCTGATACCAACTTTGTAACACCCGAGTTGCCACAAACAGTACACGTCATAATTTCTTTAAGTACATTACATTAAGTAATAAATATATTGTCTGATACCACAGGTCCACATGCCTGATTCAATTTAAGCTACAAGATACTTAATTACCAAAAATATTAAAGATAAGATGGTGGTCTAATCTAGTTTCTAAAATCTTCAATCAGAGTGCGAAAGATTGAACAAGCTACCCGAGACCGCAATTATCTTGACAAAATAGGCATCAGCACAAAGTTCAAAAGTCTGCAATCATCAAGTATCCAATTTCACTTAGCCTGGGACGAACTACCTGCTATAGTCTTGGCCTTATCAGCTTTTCCTGTAAAGAGAGTTGTCATGACAGAGTAAGCTAACTTTGCTTAGTGAGTTAACAGAGTACCATTAGTTACCACACATATATATAACATACTATCAGCTCATGTCGGTAAGTCAACACGTCAGAGACGGCAAGGTTTTGGGACTCAACCCAATCTGTATTCCCATGTGTAAGGCCGAAGCCCTACGGGAAGTGTATGGAAACGAGTCAGATAGGAAAGGAATCTGCAGAATTCCTTCCTGTGAATGGAGATCTCGCATTCGGTCCGAGCAGTTTATGCAGTATGCAGAGGCAAATGTATCAACAATCAAGTAAGCAGTAAGCATGAGAAATATTTACATAAAATGTAAAAGTGAACATGCAATTCAAGGCATTTCAGATATCTAGCTTCAATAACGACAAAAGTAAGTCCCTATGATGCATTAAAGTATTCAAGATACAGACAGCAATAACAAATGTTTCCATACAGCTCAATAACATTCACCAATAAGTATTGAAATATATGCAAGTAATTAATGAAGTCTGTCACTCACAGTAGTCCTTAGTCAGTTAATGCTTAACGAATTAAGCCGTTCAATTTACTCTGTCAAATCGGCGGGTTCCTGCAGTTCAGTTTCAAGTCTGACATATTAATGTCGAGATTGCAACATGACCTATATAATCCTTAATTATATAATCAAGTTATTGTCATTTCTTGATGTCGAGTCTGACATATTAATGTCGAGATTGCAACATGACCTATATAATCCTTAATTATATAATCAAGTTATTGTCATTTCTTGATGTCGAGTCTGAGGTAGTTCCTATCATCCCAAAATGAGTCTATTCTTATTAGTTTAATACGATCCATATAATTACAGATATATGGCCTTGAAACAAAGCCTACCGTATTTCTAGCAAGGTGAATCATGACATACTATGTCTAAAGGTTCATACAGGGCCTGATAATTTAGTTGCGCATAAAATAGTTATGCATCTTGAAACTTGTGAGTTTATAAGTAATCAAGGAACAAGCAGCAGATGTTTCCATTCTAAACTTTTCCAGGTTTTTAGCAACTAAACATGAGCATAAATGAGGGAGAAATAGTCACTAACCTTTGTCCAAGTTTATAGCATTCGATTCTAGACTTTTTCCAAGCAAAATCAGGTCCTAAACAAGAGCAAATCAGCTTCGAATGAAGAGGGTTTGAGCAATTTCGAGTTTGCTCTTCAAAACCGAAACAAAAGACAGAAAAAGGGTCGACTTTACCTCAAATCGGAACCAAATCGAACATGCAATGACAGATTAATGTAGAGCTCGACGATATCTATCCGATGACGTATAAATCACGAGAATCCGATAAGCCGTTTAGGAGAAAAGCTAGAGAGAAGTCAGATTGTAAAGAGAGAAGGTCTCAAAGGGGAATATTCAGAATTTTCTAAACTAAGGAAAGGGGGGAGGGTTCAAGCTCTATTTATAGGAAATAGAGAAAAATCAGAATTTCTACTGAATTTCTGGAATTGACCAACTTTTATTCTTAACAATCTAATTTGCATTTTCAGATGCAAATAATAGCAAGGAAGTTCTAGATTTGCTAAAATTATCTTTTAGACTAATTTTTATTCATTTTAGTCCATTTCGTCATTTTCAGTCTTTAATTTGTCAACTAGCCAAATTTAATTATTAACTTTATTTCAGCTAAATTTGGGGCAAGATTTCATAATTAATTATAACTTAATATAATTAACTACTTAAAATTCATGTTTTCGGTTAATTACTAATAATTGGACAAAATTGCTTAATTATTCAAAGTTTGATGCTGTAATTTATATTTAATAAATTACGGGCTGTTACAGCAAGTAATCAAGGAACATGCAGCAGCAGTTGTCTAGTTTCAGCGTGTCTATCATACGTTCCTATTATACAATTAAGTAATCAAGGAACAAGCAGCAGATGTTTCCATTCAAGTCTGTAACAA